>OMLF01048755.1:0-21927 GCA_900302615.1 Holocentrus rufus | reverse complement strand
AAAGGAGATATCTACCAGTCACTGTGATGGCTGCTGATGGGAATAATATCTATCAGCTGTCAGCTTGTCAATAATACACTGCATGTGACTGCATTTCATATTTCAAACTCTGGAGCATCGACCCACATGTTGTTCTGACACCGGAGCTTTATGGAGGCAGTGGCAATGTCTGAAAACTACACTCAACGTGTTAGCATGTTTAATGTGCTAGTAACACTCCACTAAGGTAGCTAAGTACTCATATAGAATACAATAATTGCAACTTACTAAAGCTCCTGTGCTTAAGTGTCAGACATGCATCTGGTGTCATGTTACTATTAATTTCTCTAGTTGACCCGTCTGAATACATACTGTACATGACTAGCATGGGTGGGAACAATATTAGTATCATGCTGTACTTACTGAGCTGCACCACTCTGTACCATGATGTCTTAATACAATTCCCTCACACTATTCTCCACATTACTGCTTATTTGCAGAAGTAAATATAGCATCTTGGTATTGTTATTGAGGATGTGTACTGATTTCAGGGAGCTATCTGGCGGCTTAGTGCCAACGCATGCTGTACCTGGAATGGAATCACAAGGTTGACGGTCTCTCCGACTTTCTTAATCAGAGTCTGACGGAGATTTCTGGGCATCCAAATTTTGGGGCGCTCTGTATAATACAAGCAGAAAAGATACCATTAATAATACAAGTAATCAAAAAATTCCTTTCACTGCAATACAATTTGGGATAGCCTGAAGGAGTGAACAAAGGAAGGGATGAGATTAACCATCAACAGGTATGGAGAAAATTTTGTCTGTATGAGACTAGGTTTTGGTTATCATGTCTCCTATTTGGGTCTCATCATCAGGCACTTACCGATCCTGATATTTTTCAGATCCACACTCCTGAGATAAATAACAGGAACAGAGAAACGTCAGAAGACATAAATTCATCAATGCTCACGCATAATCTCCCTGATGGTGACGGGCTGTGCCAGGGTGGCCGGGGCGCTGGGCCCCGCCATGTTGTGGGCCCGCACACGGAACTGCAGCTTGTCCCCAGTGGTCAGGTCTCTGATGATTACAGATGTCCTCTCTGTCAGACCCTCAAAGGCTGGGATCCATTCATCCGCTGTGGCCAGAACATCAGCACAGGTGGGTGATTAAATTGAACAACCTTTTGACTTCAGATATTACAGCTGATCTGAAATTAACAATTCGACTGAACATCTACTTTATCATTTTATTGTCAGATATTTAATATCCTGACAGATTTGTGGTTTGCTTTATGAATTATATCTGCTCTAATCTTGGGCAGAACTGCCTTGAAAAAGAGATTTGTAAAATCAGTGGAACTATCCTGGTAAAATAAAGATTAATAATAAAACTGAAGCCAAGACAGTAAGAAAGTGACGACTTCATGATGACCAGCATATTCAGACATAACTGGCAGGCAAAGCTGTTTCCACTTAGGACATTTACATTATGCTGACCCATAGGGAAGTTAATATAATCATATAATCATTATGCTAATGGCCTACAGTTCCCTCCTGAGGCTAACACAAAGTGGATAATGGCCCACTATAAAAAGATTGATAGAAAGAAGCTCCAGGCTAAGAGGTCAGGCTTCTGCAACATGAGCACACTTACTTTGTTTTGCTGTTGCAAAAACTTGGTTATGCTTTTGACATTGTAATGACATGACACAAAGTATTAATATTTGAATAGGGTCAGACAGCTGTGTTACACTGTCATGTAATATGAATTGAGAGCTTGTTTATCCCAAGCTTGGGCATAAGAATTGTCAGGTTGAACACACTACAAGCAAATCCATCCCTGTACTTTTTAATTTATCTTATCATGACTCTTTGTGTTTTAGATGTAATTTAAAATGTGCTGATAGCTCTCAAAGCTGAGCTGTATGTATCTGGATTTTTGCTTATCTGAAATCTTGTTAAGAATCCATTATTGAGCCTATAAAATTGTTTCAATTGTATCAAATGAAAAAAAAATTCAGAATGAAAATTCAGGGAAATCATTTGTACACTGTTGAAGAGATTGTTCTGGTTTTAAAAGACACTGGTTTAAAAAAAAAAAAAAACATGGGGTCAGGGTTGTAGCAGCACTTACAGCCCTCCTTGCAGTATTCAACTCCATATCCATCAAGTTCAGCAGAGCCCATCCTCTCAGGGGCCCTCCACTTCAGTGTGATGGAAGTGTCATTGATGTCATCGACGCACAGGCCAATGGGCTCACTTGTAGGTGCTGAGAGACAAAGGAGGGGGATAAATGGGCTATGTTAGTCAGCTAGAGCACATTAATAGACATGGATGCAGAATGAATAGATAAATGAGTGGAAGAAAATAATCAGGAATTTAGAGATTCTGTAAAAGTAACATGGCACACAATCACAAAGCTATGAAACAACAAACTGGATTTAGATGCTGTTGTCATTATCCATCACGATCTCAGTTTTACTATCTCCTTTTCCACAGCAGCAGCAGCGCTAATTTGATGTGAATGAAAATCACTTAAAAGTTTCAATTACATAAAGTAATGAAATCCAGGAAGATGGTGCTACTTTCTCAGAAAGGAAGCATTACTGAGCAATCTGCCACTTGAGTAAAACTGGATTTTTCTTTCTTTTTTTCTCTTTTCTTTCTTTTTTTTCTGTTTATTGTAAACTTATGGTGACTTGTCATTGGTGTCTGCAGAGGTTTAAGTGGTATGTAAAGAATGAATTGCCTCCTGTACAGACTCCACACTGAAGACCCTTGTTGTTGTCCTTGCCTGGGAAATGGCATGGAATTACTGAAACAATACATTTAATAGATTTTGCCTTATGATTATTGCAATTACCATCTTATGGGAGTTCCAACTGTAGTTCATGTATCAGTTCTTGTGGTCATGGCTGCTGTTTTGAAAAATTTGATTAGTCAAAAGAAATATGTACTTAGAGAGGGTCCTAAACATGTGACTGGGGGCGCTGCAGTTTACAAAAAAGCAGTCATGTCAACTGCTGCTTTCTTTGTTTTTGGTCAGAAAATGTCCACTTTTTATTTTTTATTTTGAAATTAAAGTTTGAATGTGTTGTTTAGAGTGGTGCTTATTATTTCTGCATGCCTGCAGTTTAAAATTTACAGTGATTACTACAAGTATAATACTTGTAAAGTAGTTTTTTGCACTCAAGTTTGGTGATATCATGCTAAGGAAAGTAAATAATGTAAGTAAATAATATTCATTCCATTATTATATTCGATCTGACATGTACGTCACCAGTTGTTGTTAAAACACTTGCAATTCTTTCATTTCAGTTCAAAATGCATTTACAGTGATACAAGCGTGCTTGTGTTAACTGACCATAGAACTTAGCTGGCTTGCTTTGACAGTGCTGGCTTGTACTATGCATTAGCACTGCAGCTATAAATAAATGTCAGAATATACATGTATGTTTGTAGGAGTATGGTTAACTGTGTACCATTAATGCCTTACAACAATAACACTGTACATTTTTGTTCCTTTCATTCAGGGACAAACAAGGAGCTTTCTGATTTCCTGGATTTCCCTTAAGGCTGAAGACCAAAGTAATGTGGTTGTTAATCAGTAACATGGGAGGGATTTACATGTAGCAGTGGTGTGTAGGAGGCTGAACAACGGGGTTACCCAGATTACTTGTTTGACTTCAATGAGTAAAGGAGGTGGGAAAAATAGCTTAACAGCATTTTGCAAAAGAAAAAAGCTATTTTTTTTTTTTTTTTATCATGAATTGATAACAAGGGTGTGCCAAATTTACTGTGCTGACACTGAAAGTACACTATGACCAATAACAATTATCCCAAACTATAAAGTCTTTAGATACCATTATAAAATTTTTTATAGAATTCAAACATTATCCAATTACTATAAAATCAGACTCGCCCAATCACCAGTAAACACACCCAGTCTTGTTACTTTGGATTTCACCTTTGCTCCTTGTTAAAACCAAAGGTCTTGCTCTTACATAGTAATTGTGTACGGCGCAGTGCACAAGCACGAACGATTCCCCAAATGGTAAAAGAGACCACTTTCTCACCACAATAATAAGGTCTCCTTTTTGTCACCATGTAGGCCTGTTTTTCACGACATATGTTTCTACATGCTTGATTGTTCCAACAATCGCCAACATCCCCACCAGCAGCCTGAAATAAGCCAGCGCTGAGAATCTGAAAGGTCTTGAATTTCAGTTGTGGCCTTGTCCCCACTAAAGCCAGGACTCTAAGTCACGGGTTAAGCATACAAGCAAATGATGTGAACGCCAGTCATGGGTCAAGAATTTTCATATGTGTAGTCACAGCAGGGAGGAATGAGAAAAGGTGCAGAGGGTGCAGACAGAGATGTGTCAGATTCTCTTTTTAAGTGACTGAAGCATATTCTCTCATTCTGTATCTTCTCAAGTATCGTATAAACTGTGCTCTAATCCTATGACCACTGCTTCAGCAATATGACAATCTCAAAAATCAGCTGCAACCTCAAAACCATGAATAGCAAACCATGCATAACCGTCTCAAACATATACACCACTTAAAAAAGGAGGAAAATAAAAATGGTACAAATGAAAACTCCCATCCCATCTTAATGTTATATAAATCAAATTCAGTCATGCTTATTTCTATTCTGAGCCATGCCATCCTATATGTTAATCCGAGATCTTAAAATGAATAGAGCCCTACTGCCAACAGGTTCTGGCTCTGGCTCAGGTTCAGGAGCAGCAGCAGGAACAGGCTCCGCGGGGGTCCCCTCTGCTGGGGGTGCAGCTCCCTCCTCAGCAGGGGCACCATTTTCTGCCGGAGGGATACCCTCTGCTGGTGGCGTCCCATCTGCAGCTGGGGCGCCCTCTTCCCCAGCGGGTGCTGCCTCTGCAGGGGCTGCTTCTGGTTCACAATTGGCCTTTGGTGGCTCCTCTTGTTCTGCAGGAGGTGGGGGTGCTGGTGTGTCAGACTCCTTCGTTTCTCCCTCAGCTGGTGCCGCCACAGGAGCTTCAGCGGGTGTTTCTTCTGCCGCTGGCTTCTTTTCAGCGGTCTTTGGGAGCTTAGGCTTTGTCATTGTTCCTTCTTATTTTAATGCACTGTAGCCCTGCTACTGATTTACGCCGATGGTTGGTCTTATCTGCCTTTTCTGCCAAATGCCTTCCTCTACTCTATGCTCTCATTCTCTCTCATGCACAATCTTTCACTTTCTATTGTTTTCTGCTGTAGCTGCAGCGAAGGATTTTCCTGAGCAGCCCCCACAGTAGCGGCAAGCCCTTTGTGTTAAGCAGCTGGCCCCAGTAGAGCTGCAATCTTACAGGCCATTATTTATAGAGAAGGATGCCATGGATAGTTTCCTAATCAGCTGTCTTAAAAGCAATGGGCCATCTGGATACGACGGTGTTCACGCTGAACACCCGTGTGGAGGATGAGAGAAAGTAAAAAAAAATCAAAGTGAAAGAATAATGCAAAACGGAGCCCCTGCCCCAAGTCATAGGTTCTGACATGAATAAATCATTTTATTTTGGCCACCTCACCATTTTTGTCTCAACACTTGTCTCTGAGCGCAGTTCCAACATGCCATGAGAATCAAATGTCAGAATGTCCATGTGTTGTTGTATAGTTACAGGTGCCTGCAGCTGCATAGCATACCCTACTTGGTGATGAGACATGTACAGTAACGTCTTATAACTGACATCCACAAAACAGCAACATAAAGAGGCAAAACTCAGAACAGTTTTAGTCTGGTTAAGAAAGAGTACTGACTCTTAATATTTGGTTTAAGATTTGATTAAATCCATAATGAGTTCAAGACATGAGTTTACAGTTCTTAGAGCACACAGAAACAATGAAAACACCTTCATTTGACACTTTTGTCAATTCTGGAATATATAAAAATGGTAGATTGTAGCTCCACAAAATTATATGAAATATTTAATAAGGTATTTAAGTACCAAGAGAATTTGTATTATTTTTATTATTATTATTATTAATTGTTATTATTGTTTTTTGTCAGTTGAGTGTAAAGGGTCCTTGCTTCAAGTAACAGTCTGCAGTTCTGCATAGTCCACCTTTACATGATGGTGTGATTCGACTAATATGCTTTATAGCTATACTACAATGCTATAAATAGTTAGGTGCTAGGCTCTTAAGTAAGTAAATTGACATTGTATGACAAACATGTCATTTGTCCGCCTGTGATAAAATAATCTGTCAATGAAATATTTAACATTGTGCAGACAGTATTCCTTCCTCTAACTGTGCCAGTCAGATTTTGTGGCAGTCATTAACACTTAGACCAATTAGGAATATCTGACAATACTTATCCCCATGCACAGCTCTCATGACTGACTGACCTCTGAAAATAGTCATGTGACACCTATATTTTTATGACTGAGGTTAGACCCACAGGCAGCCTGGAGTACCAACAAGCATAAAAAAGGCAAGACCCTGCCCTAGCACAACAACAAGTCAACCACACCTGACCTCAGTGAAATTATAGACTGAACAAACATGGATGACCTGACCACAGAGTGATCAAACGTCAAATATATCAACCACATCACCCACTACCCTCCCTCGACTTGCCACTGTCTTTACAATACAGCAGTTTAACTATTTTGTGTTAAAAAAAATCATAATCTGTTTCTGAAAACTGACTTCAGCAATGAAGAAATCATTTATTTGAATGTCCACTTGAAAAATGGTTGACAACGGTTGAGTAAAGCAAATGGCTAAAAAACCCAAAGACTCACCAACGGGCACGAAAGGTTGTGATGCCGGACTGTGACGAGACATGCCGATGGAGTTGACAGCATAGACCCGCATCTCATATGCCACGCCCTCAATCATCCGCTTGGCTTCATAGGTTGTGTTAGGGTAAGGGTCAAAGTTCAGCCTCATCCACCTGTAGCTCTTGTTCTTCTTTCTCTCCAGCACATAGCCTGAGAATCAAAGAAAAGCACTTCACTTCATCAGTTCTTTTGAATTAGTTTGGCAATCTTATTCAAGATTTCTGCATCAAGGTAATTATCATCAGCCTTATGTACGCCTAAGCAATTACCTAGTACTTTTACAAAAATAAAACTTTATTTTGTTTTTTCTCCTACCAATGATTGGCTGTCCACCGTCAAACTTAGGGGGATCCCACTGGACGATGCAGGAGTCTTCTCCAACACTGATGATCCTGGGGGCCTGAGGAGGATCTGGAACATCTGCAAGAAAACATCTGAATGTGCTGTATATTCTAGATATTGCTGTTGTCGTCTAACAACCAACTTTGGCGATTTACATGTTTCACTTGTAACTGCAGGATTACATTTCCCATTGTTGGTAAAGAAAATTCTATAACCATTGGGCTTTTCATATCTTTTCAAACCCCACTGGATAAACTCAAAAATAGGTGATCCTCAAACTAAAAACAAATCTGTTCTAATTTGTCACTGAAAATTGTCACCTTTTGTAGGCAGATGGTCCTCACCCAACAGCAGCAATACAATACATATATAAAAATATATGTTATATACATGAGTAGGAGTCTGACCTGATGGGCCAGAAGGATAAAATGAAGAAAAAAATGTCATTTAACATTTAATGTCTATGGATATGTAGATATATCAAGTGTGCTGGTAGGAAATGATTGTTTGTTATTTTTAGCTTCAATTTGTGTATGTGGTGATTGGCAATGTTGAGACTGATATCTGTACTCTCTATCTTGATGATCAATAATGACTGTTTATTGCACATAGCAGTAAAAACGAATGAGGAAGCTCCATCTTACCGACAACTTTCACATTGATGTCGGCAGTGTCTTCTCCAGCAGGATTGCGGACCACAACAGAGTAGATTCCCTCATCCTGCCTGTCAGCCCCCTCGATGGTGAAGACACAGTGGCCTCTGGCACTTTCCACATGGACCCTGCCATCGCTCTCTGTGAGCATCTAGATCATCGGAACAAGAGATGAGACGTCCGCAGGGCAAACGTGACACGATGTTTGGGATTTGGGATTGTGCCTCAGTAGATTATCTACAGTTTCAATTACAGTCTCCTCTCACTGTAAATGGATTGGGGTTGCTGCTCAATTGTAGGTTTAGTATCTGGTACAGTAGATCATCTAATGAGACACGTATAAACCACCATTCTCAATGTGCATATTCACATCATGCCATTGTGTCATTTGCATTGAATTTGCACGGAAAACAAACATTCCTCTTTCCAACACAAACTTTCTTGGAGCAGCTGAACAGATTGTGCTTTTCAGAGCCATACAACCATACAAGTACATTTGAACTCCACATGTCACCATGCAGATGTAGGACCAGTGCTGGACAGTGTTTCAAATGACTTCCACCTCCACCAGTTGGCTTGAAGTCCACATGCTGATTGCGTATAGCTTGAAAAGTCTATTTACATGATACCAGTGGTCGACAATAGTTTACCATTAAAATGATCTCAAGCAGCTTTTCCATGGTGCAGCACCGGCCTTCACGGAGAAATGCTCACTATGTACAATATGTCAAACAAAATATCTACTCTTGGCTTTTTTATTTAAGGTGACTGTATTGTATGTGAAACTGTAAAATGCAATGTGATGTAATTGTAAAAATTGTATGTGAGTGTTTCATGTTAACATTCCAAAATGTATCAATTCAAGTCAAATTCAGAATGTTATTATTGTTGCTTTAATTCTTCAGTTTTATCATGTAATTCTAGAACTATTTAATCCAGATGCTGAATGCAGTTACACACACTTGCCGCGCACACCTATGTGGGGCATACTTACTGTCCAGCCCTGAGTTTCCTTTGAGATGTGTCTGACAAAACAGAACATGCTCTTACCTCCTGGACATGGATGGATATGACATGCAGCATCTACCTTGCACTGTGTGCTGTGTGACATTGCAAAGATGGGTGGCAGTAAAGACAGACAAAGTAAAACAAACAATTTGTGTACAGTAACAGCCACTGTAGAAGTTGCCATGCATCTGTCATCATCCATCTGCTGCAGTTTGTTCATTCTCCGCTGTGGTAAAACAGTAAATCTGTGGGCATATGGTTGCAACAGCAATCCTTTCTTCTATTTATAATGGCAATACCTTTAATTCTTGCATGCTACTGGTGAGCATAGGTATGCAGTGTGTGATTTCCCAGTGTAAGACAGAGTGTTACTGTAATTTAAACAATGTCTAGATGGATGATAAACACAAGTTGAAAGACAAAGAAATAAAAGACCATGCCTGAAAAAACAGGAACAATGAAGTCAACATCAACAACAATGAAAAGAAGACAGACACTTGTATCAGTATACAGAGTGGAGTTTGTGAAGTTCAGAATCCAGATGCTTCCGCAGGCACAATAAAAAAAAGATGTACATACTTAAAGGAGACATGCACAAGACCATGAGGACTATATATGCTTAAGTCTACACTCACTTCCCCATCCTTCACAGTCCAAGAAGGTGCTGGCTCTCCTTTCTTCTCTCCCTCCGGCTTTACAGAACTAGCCTACATTTGAGCAAAGCAAAGCGGTAAAGAAGGAGAGAAAAAAGAGGGCATGTGGCCGCCCCTTCTCCTAAGCTAATAGATGAGTGCTCTCTCAGCACTTGAGGGCAAATAAAATGTTAGTGGCAACCTACCTGTCCAGAGGGGTGAGAAGAGTCAGAGTACTCTCACCATTGAAAAGACCTAAGTATCTCAGTCAGCTTTATTAGCAGGGAGAAATGTCAACATTAGTTATTAAAACATCAGTAAGTGTACACACCTAATCTATCAATTTATGGTTATTTCCAAGTTGAATCAAAATAGTTATGTTTGTTAAGGATGTATTCTACTCATGGCTAGATTATATTAAACTTTTACAAAGATGTAAATAGTCTCTGAATGCTTTATATATTATAAATGTCAATGAATGTGAGAGAAACGATGGTTTCTAAGTAGGTTTTCTCTGCAGGCCTTACCTATTGAACTCTCGACAGATAGCAGATGAAAAGCAGCAGGCTTGAAGCCGACATGACAGTTGATAACACAAGGCTTAACATCTGTTTTACCTTCTCTCCTTTGGTCCAGACCACTGTGGGGGCAGGGTCTCCAGTGATGGGGACGTCCAGACGCAGTTTGTTGCCAGCCACCACCACGATCGTCGACTCAGCAGTGCGGCCCATGCAGTCCAGGTGGATCTTGGGAGGATCTTAGAACACGAAACAAATGGATAAAATGAACAAAACACTTGCACTTCAGCTGATGTAAGCCTTATAATGTTAATTCTGTGCAATAAAGGAGAGACAATTTTGAGTTTCATACCTTGCCGTGGCACATAATCAATCTTCACCTCTTGGAAAGTTAAAGGAAAAAGAAAGAAATTGACAGTGAGATAACAAAATTGCTTTGTGGGACTATGGGGGATGTTATTTGTGTAGTTTATGTAAAAGGATCAGTGTTACCCAAGAAATTGAGTTTGGCAGAGAGGTTGAAAGCATGGCCATCTGGAACAAAAGTATAGTCCCCTTCATCTTCAGGTTTGACATCGTCAATGGTCAGTTTGTGGATCCTTAAAAGGTACAAAATTTCCAAATGCTCACTCAGTGGTTTCATGAGCAGTACACAAGACATTTAATGTACAAAAGTATCCAGAAAAAAAAACATGGACAATACCATCCTCACCTGCCAATATGTGTGATATGGGTTCTAGCATCAGGCTTAACTTCAACTCCATTCTTGTACCAGGTGCCTCGAACATTCTCATCCGACACCTCACACTTGAAAACCGCCTCATCCTTTGCCTTTACTGTGAGGTCAGCGATGCTCTGGTAGACCTCAAGTTCCTTCTCTGCATCATCAGAGAACAAAAGATGTTTAGAGTACAGATAACGGAAATTAACGGAAATTTCCACTCGTGCATGATCCTGCACATATGCTTCACAATAAGTGGTATGAGAAGATGAAATAAGATGAAACTATTATGTGTGATGACAATTTGGTAATAATATGTTAGAGTGAGAGGTGTTCATTATCTTGACTGAAGCCTTTGTGTGTTGTATCTTAGCAACAGATGCAAGGGGAATGGTTAATTGGATTTATGGCAGAAAATAAAACGTGAGGATATTGACACCAGATGTGGGCGCCTGAGACTATTAAATCATAAGAAATAATGTCCATAGGAGTTAATAAAGTTATTGCCAAGAAACCAATATCAGGACTGCAGTAGGTAACTCATACCACCATCCTAATAAAGGTAACAGGAGTTTCATGAGCTTGCTCCCAGGGAGGGTAAATGAGCTGGGAATGGCATTATAATGCGAGTTGTGCCGCCATGAGCTTGCTCCCAGGGAGGGTAAATGAGCTAGGAATGGCATTATAATGGGAGTTCTGCTGAAGACTGAAGTGTTGATCCCTGCTACACATTGGCAGCTGGTGATTCTTGGCAGGCTCAGTGTTTGATTAGCATGCCAGATAGGCTTAACAGGACGGAGATCGGGGACAAGGATCAGGTTTAAAATGGTGATCTACATACAACAACCCCTGGGACACACACACACAGGAACTTAAACAAACATACACAGCACGCGAATATATATGCAAAACACACCAGTGAGTATATATATTCAAATATAGAAATGACTAAATGATGGCCTCTGAATGAAACCATGAAAATGCACAAAACTCAAACTATAGCCAAAGTTGGATGGTTGTCGTATGATGATCAAAAGGGTTTCCGTGTACCATCATGAGTACTTCTGCTCTGTAAGCTAATGATGCTGAGATGACATGGTTACTTGGTAGTCACAAAGAGGGTGAAACTGATGGCTGATAGTTTCTTAGATGTTTATATTTTTCCTACGTCCATGTAGGGAGGAGTTTGAACCGTCCCCATCCATCATTCCTAAATGATTACCTGTGGATCGAAATTGAAACTTCTAAGCGCATGCATTCGGAAAATGTCCCCTAGCTGTAGAGCTGAGTATCATAAGGTCACATCACACAGGAGAAATCAGAATATAATAAAAAAAGAAAAATCATTTAAACAAAAATCGGACTAATATCTACTAATCAAACTTACAACATCCTGATGGCCCAAGTGCAGATCTGTCATCAGCATCATCAGGCTGTTGTGCCATGGCACTAGAGGGAATTCTACCATCTATCAATAAAACATACTTTTAGGCTGCAACTTACCCTGTATCTACAAACAAACAAACATGACTGTGTTTTCAAAAATTGACTTTTTTCCCCCTATCATGGGATCTGTGCCAGGGTTTGGATTTTGATTTTAGAGGCAAAGGATATTCAGACTGGCTACAAGTCTTAATATTATTGAAGTGTACCATTTAACAATCTCAACACAATGTATTCCTCAATTTTCTGAAACCTTCTTAAAGGTGCTGTTTTGCTTTTGGTTGGTGTAGTTGGTCCACATTTCATAATGCACCGTGAACAATATTAAATATAAATTCACAAACACGGTGCAGCAAGGAAGAGTAAATGAGCAGCACAAAACAACAGACAGGAGAGAAGGGGAGACAAAGACTAGAGAAACAGGTCACTCGTGCAGACCTGTGCCCTTCAGGCAAAATATGGTCCGTGTCTGTCTTCTAACTTTAGCTGGCATGTGGTCTTACGTATGCGCGGTAACCTTGGCAGAATGATGTGGGTGATGGCAAAAGCCACCGTATCCCAAGGTTAGGTACCATGCCAAGAGTGACAAGGCCACACGACTACTGACAGGGTATGTGAATGTGTAGTTGGAATGTTTAACTTCTTGACTGGCAACAGCGCTTCATACCCTGAGCAAAATATGACTGAGACTCACCCTGCACCATGAGTTCAGCAACAGACTCGCCCCCGTTCGTTTTAATCTTGTAGTGGCCACAGTCTTCTTTTGTGGCCTCATTAATTATCAATACATGCTTGCAGCCATCCTTCTTGAAGCGATACTTGAAGGATTCATCTCTTGTCAGCTCCACACCATCTTTCTCCCTGCACAGATATTCACATACAAATATATACCAACATATCAAATAGCTCTGATCAGTGCTGGTTGACATTTGTCAATATAATTTGAATGTGGTGGAAATTATGAAGAACAGAACATATTTCCAAAGCAGCTGAACAAACTTAATAAATGGACTTAAATAAATGCATAAATAAAATGCACGTCAGATTTTTCTGTTGACATGTATTAATTCATTGGGTTTTGAACTGGTGACTATACCAGTAGTACTGCAGTACTGCAGTACTCAGCTGCAGCTACCACAGTACATCCAGTGCTGTGGTAGCTGCAGCTAAAAAATTTCCTCACAATTTAGCATGTCCTCACTTAGATCTTTGGCCTCTATTCCTAGAAAATTATTTTGGACACAGATATATATTTGTAGTGACTAACTAAAATGCCATTGTGACCTTTTCGGTCGGGTGATAATTTAGTGCTAGCAGTGATACAACATGTTCCAGTCTGTGACAGAGACTGTGCTCAATGGGCTGGCATCTGTCTATTAGTCAGCGAGGCCGTGAGGGCTTCCATGACAAACTCAAATGCCATCTACTGGGTGACTGAACAATGCGCACTATCTAACACTAACTGAAAACTGATTTAAAGTGAAGGAATGGATGAATGTTATCTACGTTTTGAAATTTAGAATAAACCAGTGATATCAGTGACTATTAACCCGACAGCAAAAACTAGAAAAAATTTTATAGCATAATATTTATAATATTTGTATAACATAAAGTATGGCTCAGTGATCTTATCTCCCAGCACTTCTTTGGAGAGACCAAATGGGTAGGAATAAAATTTCATAGTTTTATTTGTTGCAAGCTTTGGCCCTAAACCCTGGTTTTGGATGATGCAAATTTTTTTTGAGGCAATTATGATTCAATGGCATGCTTTGCAAACGTCTAACTACAAGAAGGCACTTTATTTGAGAGTTTAAAATCGAATGTCTAACCATTTTACATGGGCTCCCTCCTCGGACACCTCACACTCTAACTCCACCCGCTCACCCTTCATGACCATTTGATCCTCTAGATTCTTCAGGATCTGGACAGGAGGCTCTGGAGACAAGAGATAAAGATATGTGACTCTAAATGCACTGCGGATCTCCAGGTTTTTTTTTCTATGTTGTTAATTGCACATGAATAATACATACCTTTGACAAAGAGTTCAGTGGTGCACTTCTCATCTCCCACTATGCAGCTGTATGCTGCATCATCTGCCAGGGAGCAGTGGTTGATGGTGAGGTAGCGCATGTTTCCAACGCTCTCAAAGATGTATCTTGACAAAGGACAGAAGGCTTGTCATGAACTATAAACCTCCCAAAAATATTCTGACTTTTTCAACAGGTAAGGCTTCTGTGTCATATGTGTGACATTAAATCAATATTGGACATGAAACATGCTTTTCTAATTCTTAGTGTTGAAACAGTGGAAAACATTAAGTTGACAGAAAATGTATTTGGGAATGAGCTCCTGTGGTTTTATGAGCTTTAAAGTCATAACAGCCACATATAAGTTATTGTTGTCATGTTGTTGTAATGTTTATTATTTTACCCTCATTAGGGCACTTACTTGCTAGTAATGTAATGAAATGACAATGTTGTGAGTCCATCCGCATATTGAAAGGAGAGGTGGGATGATCGGAGGGGTAAAGAGGGAAAGCGGAGACAGTAGAGAGAAGTGAAAAGATGGCATTAACATAATCAAGAGTCACAATTCTATTTGTTTGGCGTGACTAGGTTTGTTTAAAGGAAATGAGGTGAATAAGATCCAACTATTCTCCAAATTCCAACCTTCCAGTCGGCTGAATTTCCTGTCCGTTCTTCAGCCATTTCACGTCAACATCTGGATTGGCCACCTCAACAGCTAGCTTAATTTTATGCCCCTTTTCCACTTGGTAGGCAGGATCCAACTTTTTGAGGAAAGCTAAGATGTGCAATAATCAGATGTACAATAATCAGTTGCTACAGTATTTATGTCTATTGCTGTTGTACGTCTTTGAATCACAACACGGGTTTCCAGTTGGAAATGCTGCACTAACCTGCACTTTTCTTCTCCTCTTTCTTCATTTTCTTCAGTCTCTTGAGCATGCCTCGCAGGTCTGTGATGCCGTACTGGAAAGCAATCTTCTCATATTCTGTAGCAGGAGCTTTCTGAAGGATTTCCCACACATCCACTTCAGGCTCGGTATTCACCTGCATTGCACTGTTACAGGTGAAGTAAACAATGAAGTGAACCAGTGGTTTAATAAAGACTTTACACTGCTAGGCATGTTAAACATCAGTTTTGACTTCATAATATCATAAACATGTATATAACAGGGGCTAAAATGATGCTTATTTGTATATACAAATATTAGTTCATTATTTGCACATACTTTTTTTATTTAAAACAATCCAAATTATTGCACCCAGATAATAATAAATAACAAATTGGTTACAAAGACAATCAAAAATAATTTATTTAACTTTTATTACAATCAGGACATAACATGTAAATGATGGTTTTATTAACTGGGTTAGGGTTAACTAACCCTAACCCTAACCCTAACCACAAAGTCATGATTAAATAATGTACACAATTTACCATTAAGGTACAAAATTTCCCAACTGTCAATCAATAGTTACTTACAGTGCTGAAAATATTAAATAATGATTAGTTCACCACTTTGACTATGATTACTGTGAAATCTTACTTATTTTTTTATCTTATTAATTGATAGCTACCAGATTTCACTGAAAGATGCACACACATATTAAACCCACACAGCGTAACAATATCAGCAGTTTCTTACCGATTTGAAGGTTTTAAAAAACTGCTGCTCATTCACAGGTTGAACCCAAGGGGCAAGTATGGTAAAACAAACCAGATGCATTAAAACACACAACAACCATCCATAGCACCTCAAAAGCAACACCAACAGATACATCAACAGATTAGAAATCTGATTTTTGTAACACAATTAATGGTTTTGGTTAATACTGTTGTGAATGTAAAACTGCAATAACAAGCTTGTTACAAATAAGCCCTAAATGCCAGTCAAGCAAAAAACCAAGCACTAACATGATGCTGTGTTGGGTTATGACATGGAGTGTGGGGTATTTTCACATATCCTGGTGGACAAAAAAACTTTGCAAGTGATTTTAGGTGAGTTGGGATGGTGACTTTGCATGGCAGAATAAAGTCTGAGAATGAAGTGTCATAAAACGACTGATAACAAGGGATGGGAAAAAAATAAAATAATCACACGAAAGCTAAAGTTTAGTGGATGTATTCAGTGTGCGGTGAATTGCAGAGGGTTCATCAAGATAGTTGGTGCAATATTGTCAATTAAAGGCTTAATCTAGAATGAGATCAGTGTTATGTTAAAAATGAGTCATGACTATGAGTTATGTTGACTACATTTTGAAACCCTACATGGTGCGACATTGGGTCTTGTATTTAAATACTGTATGTTATGTTATGCTAATAATAATCACCCCTTATCTCAATGGAGAAATGTGGTGAAGCTTTTGAAAGCCCAATAGACGTCAAAGCAAAGATATCATGTTGTTGGGACTGAGTTGGGACAGTAGAAGGTGCTCAAGACAATGTGAGAGAGTGCTGCTTGTCGGGAAGTCAGAGGTCTGAAACACAGCTGTTTGTGGTGTGTCTGTGGTTGGAGGGCTTCTCGTCTTCTGTCCACTTCCTGGCTAGTCGGTTGCCCCCTTCTGTCTCTCCCTTAACAACGTAGCTTAACTGTAATTCACCAGTTGCAGTTGGAATAAAAGATAACCAGGCGCTGGCCGCATGAGGTGATTGAACCATCATGTCACCCCAGCTGGCTCTGCAGCACCAGGGGGGGCCAGCCGCTCTGATAAGTCAACCTCTTCACTTTGGTCTTTTAGCAGCTACCTTGCCTCCTCCCACCAAGCCCTTATCCCCTGGCTCCACTGCTCCCAGGCAGCCTGGACCCTCCAGACCCCTAACCCCTTTCCTTTACCCATCTCAGTCCTCCCAGCCCAGGCTGCCTGACCCTCATGCCCTCTCCATGATTCCACCTGGCCAAATCATCCAACATTGCAATGTCTCTTTTCATTGCTACACAGACGACACGCAGATGTACCTTCCCCTGAGACCTGGTGACCCAAAAAGCCTAGCTGCTGTTGTAGATCATCTCAATGATGTCAACTATTTGACGGCACAAAATTTTCTTCAACTCAACAACTCAAAACCACAAATCATATTGTTCAGTCCCCCAAACCCTATTAATCTCATCGAAAGTGGCCTTGCTCCCTGGTCTGCTAATGTGAAGTCCATTGCCAGAAATTTGGAAGTTCAAATTTATGCAGATTTAAGTTTTGAATCACAAATAAAAAATACTGTGCAGTCATCCAGAATTAAACCAATGCTCTCACACTCTGACCTGGAAAAAGTATTTCACACACTTATTTTCTCTAGACATGACTACTTTAACTCCCTCCTCTCTGGCCAACCAAACCAAAAGTCACTCCCTCACCTCCAACTAGTTCAAAATAGGCTTCTTGCTGGATTTAACAGATGACATCACATCACCCCAGTCCTGGTTTCTCTCCATTGGCTTCCCGTTTGATTGAGCATTGATTTTAGGATTTTACTGATCACTTTCAAAGAACGTCTGGGCCTGGCCTCAAACTATATAATAGAAATGTTGACCCCATATGAGCCAGTTCGCTGCCTTAGACCCTCAGGTTCCAAAGTCAAGACTTAAATCTAAACCATGACCGTACTTTTGCCATCAGGGCCCCTCGGCTTTGGAGTGACCTGCCTGAGGAGAAAAGGTCCGTAGAATCACTTCTTAAGACCCATTTTAATAGACTTGCGTTTATGTGAAGTTGTCTTTTTATTGTTTCTACTCTTTTTATTGCATTTCTTTAACTTTACATTTACATTACATTACATTACATTTTACCTTTTTTTGCATTTTTCTTTCATCACCCTTCTGTCCTCTCTTGTTTTTGACTTTATCTTAATCTTAATCATGTCTTGCTTTTGTGTGGACTTACTGTTTGGCTTCCTGTTGTTATATTGCCTTCTATAATACCTTGCTCTGTTTTTAAAAATGCCATATAAAAAGTATGTAAATTATAATTCCTGGCGTGTTGTGAGTTGTCATTATGGATTATTATGGATCAGGTTAGTATTGAAAAGCAACCATTCCAGTCTGTAAATGCAGATGTTGCTTACTCTCTGAAGAGTCAGGAAGAGAGAGAAAGAAGAGAAAGATTATGATCAATAAGAGATGTTTTTTTGTTTCAGTTTCCTCAATCTTCCTCTAAGTCTTTAGTGACTGTTTTTTTTAATTACTTACCTCTTCTTTAACAAGGTGCTGAAGTCCAGTTCCCCTGAGTCCTCCTTTCCATCTGTGCTACTGTAAAAAAAATCAGCCACCAGCATCAAAGCATCAGCATAAGCAGGATAGTAAGTTGCTACTTTTCATTCACCTTTCATCATTGAGTACATCAAATTTATGATTCTCACAAAAGAGAACAAAGTTATTTTTCAGATGTGTGATTTGTTTTAAATAATGCTATTTTATATCTCTAGGCTTTTACAATATTACAATAATTTTCTTGTCTAATTGCAGAGCAAGAATAAAGATGTCCAAAACAAAAGCATAATTTAGGCTAAGATAAAGCAGACCAACAGACAGTTATATAAATATCAAAAGACTACAAGATAAAATAGGTGACAGATGGATGAAAGAAATTAACGGCACAGACAGATATCTTGTTGAAGAGACAGTTGTTGCCATGTTCAAGCCATGAGCAACAACAGCTATCCTCCAAACAAGAACAAAAGGAACACTCCTGATTAAAGAAACCACCTGGTCACAATCCTGTGGTGGAATGTCTGTTCCACTGTGAGCAATAGGATGAAAGATATAGGCAAGGACATAGATTTAGCTGTGTGTTTGTGTCCTGCCTCTGATCTCACAGCAGGATTAGACAGTGAGTCTCTGGTTTATGTGGTAAAGTTACAACACACCATAGCGGCACTTCCTGCATGTGGCAGCACTATGGGAGCGCTAGACCACTGAAAAGCCTGTGTGTCTTAGCACATCCTGCATGTTCAGTACAATCAAACCAGGCCCAAAGCTCACTCTGCCGGGTAGCTGTTTGTGCAGCTGGCTCTGCTGTTTTGATTGAGACCCAGTAGCAGATCAGAGAGAGGTGACGGCTGATCTTAAACCCGAACATGCAATTAAATAGTCCAATAAACCGGATTGAATTAGAGAATCCCCAAATATTTGGAACTGATCAGTCAAAGGTTAACCCAATGACAGCTACCGCAGTCACCTACCACATCCAAGGTGACACAAAGTATTGTGGAATTTAAGTTGTTTAAAAATCTACATCTTTAGTCCTCTCCTGATCTGTCTTCTGTGGTTGTTCTCTCAAAACCCAGCAGATGGAGGCTGCATCATCCAAACACTGGTTCTGTTTGACTCAAAAGAAGAGAAGAAGCAGGTCATAGGAAAGAGAAGGTCTCTGATCCTATAGTCCCGAATTCTCTTTGCTTTTCCAATCAGAGGGGAGTTTGAATATGAGCCTCCATTGTTGCAGCAAACCCCCTACTACCTTGCTGATGTTCCACTTCTCTTCTTAGCAGCTTCACCCCTAATAAGTTAGCATTTCCACAGTTATTCCTTAGACACAACATGGCAATGCTACAATTTGGCTTAATTAAGCAACTAACCATATTACTTATTAAATCTGCTGATTGAATGTCCTGATCATATGATATGATTTATGTGTAAACAGACTGTTGCAAATTAGAACCTTAACACATTGGACTCTTTCATTTATATTTCTCCTTAAGTAGGTTAAGTTGGAAAAAATTGTTTTCCATATTGTTTAGCAATAACACATACAGTGCCATTGTTTTAGGGCTGCACCATTCCATCAAAGAGGAAATATTTAGATGTCTTGTGCCTTATTCTATACACATTTCACTGTAATTCAGCAGGACATATTTTGTATGTTTGGAAACCTTGGAATCCCCACTAGAATTCAAATACAGTTCTGTGGGTTTGAACAAAGCCTGGCCGCACAGCAATGGCATGCCAACCTACAGGAGCAGCACAGTTGAAGAGGTTTAATGTAAATTAAGTAAGACGATCGGCTAACAAACTAATGATTGCATTATTACAGTCTGATCATCTGTGGCATGTAAAGCTAACTTACGCACCAATGTACGAAATACATTTTTGCGCCTTTATCATTCTATCATTCTAAATCAAAACTGAGTAACCACATAGTCATAATCCTTGAATGTTAGGCTACTTAATGTTTTATTTCTTTTTATTTATTTGTTTATTTGTAGAGGGACAACACACATTAATCAACATTTAACAGAAATTAATGTTAAAGTAAATGCTGTGTAATATAGCTATCTATTTATTTTTGAAGAGGTTTTTGCAGTTAGATATCTAAAAAGATAGTACATAGCAGTTTTGCCAGCTGGTATGTTAAACTTTGATGCTTAATATCTCAGATCTGCACTACACCAAGTTTCAAAATAATAAAATAAAAGTTCACAAAATAGCACAGAGCCTTGAATTGAACCTTGAGGAACTCCCTTTGGGAAAACACAAAGGAAGGCCTTCAAAAAAAATTATTTTTTTTTCAGTATTCCAAGACCAATTTAGGGTAGAGTAATTAAAACAATCTTTGTAAACTCTATAACAATAAACTTAGGGTATTATGTACCACTGACACCATATCATAGATTATGCTAAGAAAAGACCTATCATTTATAATGTAAATATTAGTTAAAAATAAATTTAGTCCTAAGTTGTTCGAGGATTCCAGTTAAAAGAGAAAAGAGAAAGGGAACACAGAGTTCCACTTTCATATCTGTGGGAAAGTATTAGATATGAGCCAACAATAAAACCCTTAAAGAGCACCTGCCCTTTAGTGTATACAACAACACTTGATATCTTTTATGTATATTAAATTATGCACATAAAAAATAACTTACGTGCGCCTGAAAGCTGCCCTTATGTCGAAACCTTCAACAGCACAAGCCTCTGGAAAACAATACAATAATCGGTTATTGTAATACAAAGCAATAAAAAGATTTAATCCTCATACAACCAATAACCCCTCAATAAACCCCTTAAACAGTTACACATCTTTAACCATGTGATTGTGCAAACTGGTGAGAAGAAGCAATAACAATGAGTACCCAAAAGTATTCCAGTATAAGGTGCACTCACCATGCACAGTCAAATCAAAATTACAGCTGTCGAACTTGTCACGAGATGACACCTCACACCTGTAAGCTCCAGCAAAGTTAGCCTTAGCTGCGATGATCTGCATCTCAAAGGTGTAGACCTGTAAACACATGTTGCATGAGGACATGATCTCTGTGATATAATGAGAAGTGAGATCACTTAAAGCTCTGATATGCAAATTGTTATATAAATAACAACATCAGTTTGTGTCTATTTGACTTCCTGTATACACGCCATAATCCTGGTTTACCTGAAATTGCTTTTTTATTGCTGTTTGGGATGTTTGGGGATGTACACATTTGCTGTGAGGAAGTGTTGTAAGGCTGCAACATGTACTTAGCTGGGTTGTAATTATCATCATTATCAACAACAATGATGTAGAGTAATAAGAACATTAGCACCGCTTTATCACATTGGTATCAATCTGAAGGAAATGACTTGAGAGATGGCTTGTATACTGCTAGACAGGAAAGGAGCAAGCCACTTTGCTAAGTTTTCTATGTAGCCAGCATGTAGTGTTATTGTAGATTATCCCCCAGATTTCATCAGACAGGTCATCAAAGTCAATTACAAGCACTGAGGTATGAATTTGCAATACATCTTGCTGTCTAGAGACAAAAAGTTACACATTGTGGCTTGTAACAAAACATTATGTAATAAAAACACATTTTGTAATAACTGTGCTTTTGCT
>OMLF01048754.1:7738-24560 GCA_900302615.1 Holocentrus rufus | reverse complement strand
ACCCACTGTGACCGTGTCATTGCTCATATCTCAGGACTCAACTCCCACAATTCTCTCTCACACATATCTACACACACGCACACGCGCACACGCACACGCACACACACACACACACACACACACACACACACACACACCTTGAAGGTAAAGGCTGGGTGAGGTAAAGGAGACTAGGATACAGGACTTGATTCCAAATTACAAAATGGAGTTGGAGATTCCTGGACAACATAAAACCACACCGATCATGTGTCTTGTCCTGACCTCCAAGAAAAACAGGCTATATCTATGTGAATTAGGTGGAAATATAGGATTTTGCATAATCATCGCCACAGAGCCGTGTCCCGTCCTCTGCCTGTGTGACTCTGCTCTCACCTTGCCACAGAGTACATGAAGAGGAAATCATTATCAGGGGAGCCAGGGTTCTTGCCATAGTCCATGTATTTCTTCTGGGTCGTGTTCTTGATGTCCTTGATAACCAACTCCATCTCTTTACTCAAGTTGGACTCTGTCTGGAAAAAAACAAGAATACAATAGAAGTCAAAATCACTTTCGAGTATGAACCTGGGGATGCTAACTTGATTAAAGATAAAAGAAAACACTGTAGCAGGGTAAAATGTAACTATAATTCAAGAATTGGGGAAAAATGAGGGTAAATTGGAATTGGGCAAATGGATATTGTAAATTTAAAAAACATATATATGCTTTTAAGCATTTACAATGACAGTTTGGGGTCAACTTTTCTGTTAATAATAATCATCTCTCTGTTGTCAGCCAGTAGTGAAGTGAGACACTGTGTTTAGAAGACAGATAATCTTCACTGATCCTCCGAGGGAAATTCTCATTTCACATGTCCCCTTCAGTTCAGAGGACAGGTAGTGATGGACCATATGATGATCTTACATTGTCAGCAGCTAAACATTTCTAACGATTTGCCCTCACAAGGAGACTGTGGACGTTGAGATATCAGAGTAGCACACAATCCGCACGGAATTTCAATTCATACGTTTTGCTGGACAGGTTTTCATTTATTCCTTTAGACCACTTTTTCACCCAAGTCACTGTATAACTTTCCAACTAAACTGAAAGTTTGAATTTCCATGGCTTGACATTGTGTTCGAGTGCATCATTTAGAACACCTACGGGGATCAACTCATGCTGCCTTCAAGTGATGCTGGAAACATCATAATTATAGGTTGAGTGCACATCAACAGCTCTACAAAATGGTAAAAATGTTTGGAAAAGTGAGAATGTTTAATGATAACCAAGTTGCCAAGATTTTAGCTGGCAGAGAGCATAGAAGCATCATCCATGATAAAGTGACAGAAGTGATGGATTTCATGATTACAATATTATTGTATGCCATTCTATGCAAACACTTTTTTGTATTCGTACTGATGTACATAAACATACATAATTTAGTATACTGTAATATGAGTTCATGATTTTTTAAAATTCTTTTCTCCTATTCATTTGGCTGGTGCAGCACAAACGAGCTCTGTGGCACCTGATTTTAAAAATAAAACCGAAGCCATAACAAAAGAATATTTTTTAATTCTTTTTATGTGCTGGCATTAAGCACAAGAAGGCAAGAAAGAGGCACTCCATATGAAAGGATTCCACAACTATTTGTAATGCTGCAGGAAAAGAGCAGGTCATCTTAAAAAATGTACAATGTTTTGCCATGATGTGTGATTTAAGGTCTGTTGCTATTTCAAAGCCCTATTTGAGTCTTTATGTTCCTGTTCATTCATGACTGGAAGCCAGAGTGTGTGAAACTACAATTCATTATAGCAGGTCTGACAAATTACTCTAACTGATCCTGATGGTCTTTGTTAGGTTAGTCTTTTACTTGTATTTAAAGCTGCACTCAGCAATTTCTGACCGCGAGATGTGCTGAGACCACAAACTCTCTTTGTAAATACACAACAAACCCACTCCCTTAAGCTTTCTCTACACCGGCAGATCGCTTATAGAAACCAAAAGTAAAGGAAAAAGGACGTGTTTTTTGTTGAAGGGGGCTGCATTTTACGCACTTGTGCAACTGATCTGAAATTTGGATCGTTTATCTACAGAATGTGCAGTTTCATAGAGAAACTTTGAATGAAGTTGATGTCAGCTAGGGAGGTGAAGTGGAGAACAGACAACAAGCTTATCATTGGGCTGAATTATATGGTAGGAAGAGACCTACAAAACACTACTTGCAAGGCCTCATTTTACTGGGATTTTTTTCCCATGTAATATTACTTAATGTAGCTTTTCTCAGCAAAGTTTTAAGTTTGAAGGCTGAAAACTGGCAACTTATTCCAGTTATCAGCACCACGATACTTAGAATATCTGCCAATGTTTGTCTTAAACATAGGCAAATATAAGTTAGCAATGCTTGCTCTGGCCTGAGAGGCATGTGCATCTCTAACTCTCTGCAACTAGCCAGTTGGGTACTCTTGATCTCGGTTACAAATATTATGGACCACACTGTGCTGCAGTTGGACTAACCTAGCTGTAACTGGTAGCCATCCAAGCTGCTGGAAATACTATATTCATACATGGTCCCTCGAGGCCAGACTCAGCATGACAATCACTAGTTTATTTTGGAAAATCTGTGTCATGAACTGATAGTATAATCAAAACAGCAGGAAACGAGACTAGCTGCATCAAGAAACTTAGCCTCTGTAGCTAAAAGTCTTATTCTTCTACTCACCTTACCTGCACTTTCTCCACTCAGGTTTCTATCTAACAAACATACTAAATAATTTACAGAGGACTTGGTGGAAAAACACTGACCATGAGACCATAAGAATCAAATAAAGCTTGTTCAACCTAGGCTTTTATCAAAACATAATTAATTCAGATTTTGCCATTTGGAGAGACAACTTGTTATCCAATCTCTAATCTTCTTAAATTCCTCACTTAAAATAGCCTATGACAGGTTTCTCATCTATATAGCATATATAAACAGATTCTCTGTATAAACTGCCTTCAAATCATTTATATAAATAAAGAAAAGTAGGGGATGTGGGACGCTTCCCTGTGGGATGCCACATTATTTGTGGTCTTTCTCTAATATCTGCTGCCTTGTCCATGTGGAGCATGCTGCACATGACCCGGGTGACTTTGGCATTTAAATGAAGTGCTGACTCTGCCATCCCTGCACACCACCATCAAATCTGCTGTAAAAATAGAGTGCGGCAACTTACTCCTGGCCTTATGGTGAAACTTACTGGGAAAAGTCCCAGTTGCTCCTGCAGATCTTCTACCTCCTTGACCAGCACACACGTCTTCTTGTTAGTGGGCGTGTGCCAGGCACCAGCCTCTGTGCCCCGCCCGGGGCGACAGGGAAGGACACTGTTGGCAAATTGTCGACACAGTGGGCAGGTAAATTCACCCTTGTCAACAGAGAAGCCCTGCATAACCTGGTCATTCTGGGGAAAAAACAGCACACATCAGATCAAAACAAAAATAAATGTAGCAAGGTCACCTTCAACCTAACCTATGCAACCTGAATTCACAACTGCTGAAATCTTTATTTAACTACATACAAAACAATGGCCATTTGCCATAAAATAGCAACAGACATGGAGTTCAACTCTTACCCTAAGAGATTCCATGTAAGACTTGTGGCAATCTATATGCAAGGTGTGCCCACAAGTCTGGACGTAGACACCCCCATCCCAGCCTATCGACACAGACTGCAGACAAGAACTCTGAAATTCACAAGAGAACACCAAATGATTTTTTTTTTTTTTTAGAATCTTAACAAAATACATTCATAATGACAATGTGATAGATTTGTTAAAAATGAACTGTGTTAATCTCATTTGAATAAGTATTTAAAAATGATGATAATTCCTCTCCACACGTTTTCCACTACATGCAGCTCCTTAGCTTAGCGTGCCTGGACGAGGCTGTGCTCAGTAAAAAAAAGTGGGTTTGGATACAACCTCACTGACCGTGTGCTGGGATGCAGTGCTCAGTGTTGATTGCTGAGACTGCAGAATTAAAATAGGCCCATAGTGCATTACTCTGATATATCAAATACTAGTCTTGGTAAACAATAATTAAATGTATATTGACTATTTGTGGTGTTAATTTGTTAATGAGCGCAAACTCATGATGTCATGCTTGATGAGGTACAGTAGGCCTACAACAAGTTTTGTAAATAAGGCTCTGGATAATGGTTATTTTAGGTTTGTTGTTGTTGTTGTAAAGTTGTTGTTTTTTAACTGACCACTAGATTGCATGGATGGATGTCCAGACAATCAATTGGTTATATTAACTAATGTAATTATTGTTGGAGTTATGGTATGGTATATTATGGTTGGTTTGGAGGGTAACTCATTGCCATGCAGTTGAAAAATTACTCTAGGTGTTGCAACTGAATTTAGCTTAAAAAAAAAAACAACAAAAAAAAGAAATTTTCAAAGCTTTTCAGTTTTATATGTTGAGTGACAGTTTTGAATTTGTATTAGGAATCCCAGTGTGTAATGAATTTTTATCCTTCCGTTCACCACTGTTTGTCATACAATGTTGTCTTAAAAGTGATATAACAGCCAGCCCTCTATAAATGTTACTGCCACATGCATTTCAGACACATCCTGCAGTAGAACAAGGACCTGTTAAAAATCCTACAGTCTTGGTGAGTTCAGCAGATTTAGATGTTTATCTTTACGGCAAACACAAAAACAAAATGCCAAGAAATTAAAACAGATAGGATGAAACACCCCAAAGAGACAAATGGATGTTCAGTTGACTAAATGTTTTGTTTTACATCAAAACAAATATAATAATTTTTGTCTCAGCCTCTCTTTTTCCCCATCTGAAGTTCCAAAACTGATTTTCAATCAGTCAGACACCTACATCTTTGAAGAAGCGTTGCATGAGGGTGAGCCTGACGTCATGAGCCACCCCACATGTGTCTGCAGGGTAAATATGCTCCTCGTCGCTTGTCGGCAGCTTCTTAGCCTCTTCGCTTTTGCAGCGGTGCCCCAGCACTGAAAAACAATGACCGCACAGAGCAGTTACTGACAACGTCTTCTACCCTAACTCACTGTAATGAACATTTCAAACACAACATTTATAGCTGTCTTTAATATTTTCATAAAAAACAGTCAAGGACTGCAATTGGGGCGAGAGAACATATGCTATGTTATTAACTGCCAATAACCTAACGCAGATGTTTACGTTTTTCACAGCCCAATGCAAAATAACAACTGATAAATCAGACGCAGCCAGTGACAGCTAATTTCCAGCACATAATCTCAACAATCAGCGGCAATGAAATCACCCTGGAAAAATGTCCTGCTTTAAATGATGATAGTTTCTGGTCATCAAAGACGACAACACAATTCTATGCTATTATGGACATACCAAAATAATTCACATATGGTGTTTACATTGCTGTCTGGTGTAGAAAACACTGCTGGTAAATCACATACAATGTTCTTTTGACCTTGAGAGCAGAATGTTCTGAACAGCATTACAATGTGACTAATTACTAATCAAACATGCCATTTATTTTCACGACAGCAAATGATCCTCCTCTATCTACAAAAATGGCATAGAAATTACCTCTTAACAGCAGTGAGTAGTATGTACAAGCAAGCAGGGATCAACATGAATGATAAATGAGCCAATTAAAACAACAGCTAACCTACCTATTAAAATGAGCTTCCCAATATGGTAGATCTAAGCTGCCATGAATAGCTGTTTTGGTTTACAGGCAAGGCTGGTGATAGGGGAGTAGAATCTCATGTCTATGAAATACACCTCCTGTTAATTTGAACCGTCCATGCTGCAATTGCATTTGCAGGTGGTTTAAATTGTACTACAAATCAAGACAGTGATGAAACAAACTGGCCCTGTAAAGGCCATTAATTTTAGTGTGTCTGAAAATGGAGGGGGGTGCTGGGTAATGCAGTACCTGAGGATGCTTGGAGGAGAACTACCAGACCAGTGGGTCTGTCCTCGGTGGAAGGTCCACTCTGGCCACAGATCACACAGTCGTAAAGAACCTCAGACTCCATCACCTCAGATGCTCCGAGGTCCATGGCCGCCTCAGCTTCTGGGGATTCTATCACACCAAAAAAAAAAAACATCAGGTTGTAAATTTTTCTCTCCAACACGTTCAAACAAAATCATACTGCTGATAAAAAAAAAACTGTTATATCCAGGGGACACACTACAACAGCCTAAGCCAACAAATACGATGAGATAGAATAAAGATTAGATCAATTCTGATTTGATTTTCTACCCTATGATCTGTTGTGTGTTAGCTAACATTCACCTAGGAGAGAGGAAAAACCATCCAACCAAAGGGGATGAGCTTGGCAAGCAGTGTGTGAAAAACTAAAACACTGGGAGTTAATGTGGTGTGAAAGGCTTTCCTTTAGGCAGATTTAAATATTGGAGTAACAACGCATGATTAAGAGAGGTCACTCACTGCAAGCCATGCTCATGGGACACAAATATGCTCAGTTATGCTATCCTGAATGAAAAACAAAATCCAAAAATATGCTTCTGAAATGGGTGTTATTCTGTAATTCCTGTGTGGTTGTCTTGCTTCAGTTAAACAAAGACAATTGGGGACAGATTAGAAAAAGGAATACATATAAGTTATCAAGTTCTTGCCACTAATCAGTGCATAAATTACAGGTAGCCAGCACATACTGGAAAGAAAATAATCTTTCTGTGATCTTTCTTGATGCAATGAAAGTGTATCTGAGCTCTGGACTGTGTAGCGGCCATATATCAATAGTTAGAACAACACAAGTCCATTCTCTGCCGTCCCTGTCTGAGCAACTGGCATAGCACGAGAAATTAATTACTGATGTGAAATTAGTTTTAAATGTTAAGGACTGTGTTCAATTTGAACAGTAAATATTGTGGAGAAATGTCAAGCTGTGTTGGAAATTGATTTATTGCTTTTTGGAGGAATATGTTCTCAGGAGAGGTCACTGTGTTCCTGGGGAAATGAAAGCTGTTTGCATTAGATGTCAGCGCCGCAGCTTTAGCCTCAGGCCATCTCAATACACAGAGCCACCCGTGTACACACACACACACACATACACACACACAAACACACAGAGGAAAGGTAAGACACAAGGACACATATGGTAATGTTATATGCGGCTGCTTTATGCTTTCTACAACATGAAGGTGTGGACTGTGCCATGAATGCATTCCATGCAAGTAATGGGTTTAAAAGTTATGAAAGAATACTGCTTATGTCAGTCTCTACTGGAAATTATTCTTATTATACAAGTGTTTTTTTTTATTTTATTTTATCTACACAATAGCCAGTGAGGCTATATGAAAAGTCTGTAAGGATTTATGTTTGACAGATATTTCTACTATCCTTGTTGAAATCAAATTAAAGATATTGTATCATCTGTGACTTTGATTAATGATTTGGCTCAATAGTGGACCCACAGCAGTTCTTCATACCAGTAGTATATAAACACAATCCAATCTATGAAAAATGTGGGCTAATGTTAGCAAAAACTCATGTAGTGGGATAGCAGACTCAATAAAAAATGCCTCAACTGTGTTATACTTTCTCTAAGGACATAATGGCAAAATCTACAGCCCAGGCAAATTTAAAGATGACTATAATCAATGTGTGTTGCAATCTTTTGATTAAATATGCAGCGTCCTGTCCCAGTTAAATCCTACACAGTGGTGGAGGTGATGTGACGCTGGCAGCGATGAGCCTGAGGGAAAGCAACAAACCTCGGCAGCTCAGCAGGAGGTCTTCAGACAGAGGTCGGAACACAGTTCTGCCTGAATGCTACGTCTGATCACAGCAGCCATTATTCATCCACTAACCATGCTGTGTCAGGGTGGGCCCTGGGACTCCGGCCACTATTAGTGCTTTGATCCTATGTGCCCTCAGCCAGCACCCCGCCCAGCCTCCCAACCTCCCCAGAGAAACACTCTCCTCTCAATTTCTCCTAACAGGCCTGCAGAGACCACGGCAGGGACGAGGCGCACTGTCACCTTGCCTCAGTGAAAAACGCATTTCACTGATGGCTTTATTTCAGCCAACAGCTCTTTTCTTCAAGGGCTGGCTACAAAGCTAGCAAGGTGTCCTTCAAACAAATAAGCGCAAATGTGTCTTTTGAGTGCCTTTTAAAAGTGTTTGTACAGTTCGAAGTCATGGCTAATCCAGCTCTGTAACCATGTGTTATCACAGTGGTTCGCTTAACGCCTAAAAGCGAGGCAGTGCCTATTGACAAGTCCTTGTTGCAGGCATGAATGCCCAGAATGGTGAACTTAGGGGATAACGTAGGGGAAAATTATGATTTTCGTTGTAAAATATTTTACATTCCAGAACCCCCCCAACCCTGAACGAAATGAAATAAATAACTGGTTATTGTCTTATGATCCCTTGGATTGAGAACCACTGCTGTTGCAAGATTAAGCAACCAACACTGGAGTCTGCGAAATGGTGCTGAGGCCACATGTTAGCAATGAAGGTGAGGCAATAAGAAAAGGCTTTTTTGACTAAAGCCAGACTCTTCTTACCAACATCCATGGCTGTTTCCATGAAACTCTTCTGCCTGGAGGCAAATTCAGCGAGCAGCTTCTGCTGTCTCTCTCTGGCCCTCTGACGTCTGGAAGGAAAAACAGCGAGTGAAATACAATTCAGCCAAAATGCATCAGTGTGCAGAGCAGTGTCGTATTTAACTAGTGAATAGGAATGGTTGGTGTGCAATTGTAAAACATTCAGCAAGTGCTGAAATATGACATGGTTTTGATTCTACCAATGAGTTTTCATCAAAAGGAGTTAACCTATTTCCATGGCAACCGATTTGATTGGTGAGAGACAACAGTGGTTTAGTACACTGAAAACAAGCACTTCTCACAATAATAAGCTCTTAACAACCTTGTCCTCTCCGTGAGAGCATTAACCACTCCCTTTCCCCTCCACCAGTGCATTGCAGTCTCCAGGGAACGAGTATGTCTGTTGTGAAGGGCAAGTTTCCTTCACAAATACTCCGTCCTCAGCGAGTGCAGCAGATTTGACTACAAAGCACCGGATTATTGTTACATGCACAGCAGGTGTATGATTTCAAATAGGCTATGTTGTGAGTTTTGGAAGGGTTGATTATTAGACTAATGTGGTGGGCAGACACCCCCCACCCTCCAGACTTGCGGGGTGCAGGGCTGACTGTAAATTGAGTCCCTAATAAGAGGACATAAACAAATGCTGACAGGAGCGCCACAGCTCAGTAATTTTCACCGATGGCTTCAGGGGCGCCGACAACCAGCCTGAAGAATGGGCAGTAGCCCCTCTTCTCTCTTCTCACTGCCGCATCGGTGCCCAACGGTTGCCTTGGAAACAGCTACAGTCCATGTGGACCGAAGAGATGCTACCTTTGTCTTTGTCTGTGGGGTCAACTCAACCCCAAAAGTAGGCCATTATTGAGTGGTTATAGCCTATTCCATCATCATTACAGCAAGAAAATGTGAGACAAAGAATTGGGATAGTGGGTGAAGATGAGGTAGAAAGCCAAATCTCACTGGAATTGGCTTACCTTTTCAATCTTTATGACAAAAAATTAGGAGCCTTATGAGTCATATGGAACAGTAACGCACTGATGCAGTTTCTGTAGGTGATTTCTGACAGCTAATAAAAGTGTTGTAGCTTTTTTTACAACCCTAAAAGAATTTGCTTTTACCGATAACTGTGTGATGATAAAACTCTTATTTCATCAACTCAGTGACAGAATTAGCGACCCTTTCAATTAGATAAAACTTGGTTGAATATGTTGTGTGGAACTCTGCGAGTACAAATGCATAAAAGTGAACTACTGTGCAACTATTAAGGTACCTCTCTTCTTTATCCATGGTTTTCTTGTCAGTAGGATTGTTCTTCTTTGGTGGCACTGGAGGACACACCTTTCCGCAGATCTCTTGAATGCTACGTTTGCTTTGCCGGCTGCGCGTGGCTGCCTTGGTGAGGATGCGCTCAATAGCAGTGATACCGTCTCCATGGGCGTGACGACTTGTGTCCATGTCCTCTAACCAGGAGGCTGACAGAGAGTTTTGTTTGGCTGACAGCTTCTGGTGGAGCTTGATGAGGAGGGACAGCATGCTCTCTCGGATCTCCAGGATCTCTGTGACCAGCTGTGGCGGCGTGCCCGGCGGGACCCAGCGCGTTGACGAGCTCTTGGGCCTGACAACCTGGTTAGCTTCGGTATTGCTGCGGTTGATAATCTCCTGAAATTTCCTCCTGCGCTCTGCCACAAGGCTGAACACCTGAGCTTCACGCAAGTTCTGAGACGGCAAAGAACAAGAAACAGTTACTTCTCAGAATAGCAAGCATTAGCATTACACATTTAATGTTATTTTTATGTAAAGCACCTTAAAAATAATACGATGAGAACTTATTTTTTGGGGTGATAACAAAGGGAATCAAAACCTGAACACTGGCAGTGTTAGTGCCATGCTCAGTGTAGGGCTGAACAATACTATTCCATAAAATAAAATAAATAAATAAAAAATATATATATAATTTTAGCAGAAATATTTATTCTTGCATCACAATTTTCATTTTCACTGAGGAAAGAAATATCTAAATGATGATGCAATTTTTTCCTGAGGTCTGTACCAAACCAACATCTGGAAATTTGAAGGCCAGGGCATCTCTGTCGCACCACAATACTTCATCTATTCTGGTATTTTGTCACACATTTTACCTTGATAAAAACATTTCAGCTGCTGGAATTTGGATAATGTTTCAATTAATTGTTCAGCTCTAACTCGATGCATTCAACTATACAGAACACGCACAGGGTGAAGCATATGTGTAAATGATTTAATATACATAGAAACTCTAACCACCCCTTCACATCACACAATATTTCAAGTCTGGAACTCGTATCAAATCAGTTCATAGTTCAGCTTGACTGCATCCAGGTACTTGTGTAGATCTGTCTGTGAGCACAAACACTATCTCCTCAAATTACAAGTATGAAAGTATGATGGACTGTGATAGATTGGAGGGGTGCTGCATTACCATAGTCAGACTGGCACAGTACACATACAAGTCAAATTAAATGTCCATTATAAAATTTCAGCTGACGTCTCAAGACTGCTATTCCTGACAGTGTTCAGAACAACCTTATTCTTCAAAAAATTCAAATCACCCTGATGCAAAAGAACGCAAGCCATCTGAAGGATTGCTGTGACCTGACCTGACAAAAAGGACCTGAGCAGCACTGTTAAATAAACATACATCATACAGGCCGGTCAGAGCAACATCAATCACACTGACATGCGGTTAAAAAGCGTTTACCCAAACCTGCATTACACACATAATTAGTTTCAGTGGTCGAGAGGGAGGGAACTACTGGAGCACAACATCATACACACGCCATAACACACCAAGGCAGAACCTGCTTTGAAATGCACACGCAAAATCAGAGTAAATGAAAAGTAGAAACACACACAAAGAAACTCTTATATAATTAATATATAACAAACAAAGAAATGCCATTGACAATGGCATAAAGGCCTCCAGCCTATTCACAGAAGGGAAGGCAAACAGCTACCTCTCTCCAATTCCCTGTAAGACGCCTGGAATTCTGTGGAGCAAGTACGGCAAAATGATATTTAAAAAATACAAAGAGAAATCACCGATGAATAGTATGAGTGATAATGCCCAAGCTGTTACTGAAAAACAGCTAGAATTAGCATTCAGTTGTCAAAACCTATGGGAGTGTGTTTCACACATGAAAATCAGCTGTTATGTTAATGTGCCACATAGCTTTAAGAATGATGCCATATTTCTATATATCCTTTGCTTTTTTGGGCTGTTGTGTTGATAACTATGAAGAGCACAAATTCAAAAATGATGAAACTCCAACCATCCATTTCCCAGAAATTAAGCGGTTGAGAGTTCCTACAATGATAACATATTATTGGCTCAGCTTGGATATGCAAACAAAGGATATCCAGGTTTCTGATTCATACCCAGGATTATACTGGTTGCTACTGATGCTTGCTGTTCTTTACATCCTGTTTCCATGTATCCACCCCTCGCAGTGATGTCAGCATTTTGCCAGTGCCGCCATATTGACTCCAAAACAGCATTTCATCCCAACCACAGCCACGGTGTCATGGACAGCCTGCAACAACCTTGCAGACGAGTACCTGCAGTGTCCCAAACAGGCAGAGAGACATGCACTGTGCAGAAGTTTCAACCTTTGTGTTGAAAATTTAGTTTTCCTGCTGCCAGACACAAATTTTCATGACACCAACCACAAAACGCATAAGCGAATCACAAGATCAGACGGGCTCTTACGCTTCAGTCATTCTCCACAGCGCTGATGATAGCGAGCTCTGTCTGGCTGTGTGCTCTGTAACAGCCCACTAATATCCTACAAAGATGTTTCAGAGACATTTCTGTCAAGTATTCACTATTGGAGACTGTGTAAAACGCTGCACAACTGGTTACAATCTGGCACAAAACCATTTCTAATCACAGAGTGCTGGCTGGTCCATTAAAAATGGCACTACTGTAAAGCACCACACGCAGTCTAGCATAGTTATTCACATTTTTCTCCAATTTCAGAACACAAATCCAATTCAGTGATTTATTGAGTAAATGAGTAGAACCACATTGAACCAGCTATTTTGAAATTTGAGTACTATAAATAAATGGCCCAAACTCTTCAGGAATCATGATGATGTTGAGATCACCATGTGACCAGCCAGCTCTATTCTGTCTGGTCTCTAAGTGAGTACACAACCATATTTGACCACTAGGGGGGCAAATGTGCATTTTTTTGAGTCTGCGTTGTACTCAAAGATTGTACAAGTGATCATAAATAAGCAAACATCCTCAGAAAAACAGGAAGGTATTTTAAAAAAGAGTGAGGAAGGATGTAACCATTAATCTCTGCTCCCCCTGACGTCTGCAAATAAATACCCTAATATGTCATTTCATAGACTATACATCATATCTTATTCAAAAACTATTTCCATATAGCGGCGAAACCCTTCAGGCATCCAAAAGCAGAGATGAAATTCAGTATTTCGCTTTAGGGTGGGTGAACTATCCATAAGTACTTTTTTTTCCCTGATTGCTGACAAGATGATGTTATGTTTATAAATTGTTGTTTTGGAGTCAAACTGGGCATCAGAACGGCACTGTCAACAGAAAAGTGACATCACTGCAAGTCATGAGTAATGTTGTTTATGTATAATATCACTTGTGGTTGTCCCCTGAATTGTTCCTACACTGTTTCAATGTAAAACCATATCCAAGGTACTTTGTCGTCTTATATTTAAAACCCCCATATAATCACAACTTTGGCAAATTTCCCAGGTTTGAACCAGCGGAATTGTATTTGTCAGAACCAAGGATATATATATAAATATTTTGTTTTTGTTTTGTTTTTTAAATAAATCATGTGCTCTTGTGTCCCCACAACCAACATAAATTAATGTCAGGAAGGCTGCCAACAGCAGGGATGTGCACAAGTCCATTTTCTAAGGTGACTAATCAAAGGGTTGTCTGAACAATTAGTAAACAATGAGTCAAGAAAGGCCTATACTTAATTTTGGCTGTACTGTGGGTAAGTTCAAGAACATGTTTCTTGTCTGTCTTAATAATGAAAAACCATGAACTGTGCATTTTGGTGGTAGAATGCTTATCAATTTCTTCTTGAATTTAGAAGAAGGGAAAAGAGAATAGCATTGGTGTGCCCAACAAGTTCTGCTTGACATATTTTAGATAAATGTTGATGTAAAATAAATGATTTGGTGTTGTCACAAAGAGTAAGATGGATAGACTCCACCACAAAAGTGATGATGTCAGACAAACTGGCTGATGTACAGTATGTGCCATATAGTTTGCAGTTACCTTAATCTAAGATGTTAAAAAAACAATGCCAGGTGCTGTCTCAAATATTATTTGCTGATGTTAATATGTGATCTTAGTAATAATGAGAGAACAATAAGCCTAGTTGAATAGTCAGCTGACTAGTCAACTATTCCAGTCGCCCCTAGCCGACACTAGAGCTCTGTCTTACTTGGCCAAAAGACGATGCTTCAGTGCTGGTGCTGGGAGGAGGCTCTCTCTTCACTTCCGGAGCCGTCTCAGGAACCCGGACCCTCACAAAGTTGATGACATGGTGAAGATTGGAGAGAAGGTTGGTGCCGGGGAACCAACTGTCATGGCAGTGCTCCTCGATGCACGGCTCCTAGAGGCACGAGACACAAACACTGTAGGACACTGGCCAACAGCCTCCACAGTGAGGAGACTGATGAAGGAGGCTCATCTACTGTATGTTGTCATGTGTTTCCACACTAGGTGCTACCCAGAGCCCAAATACTGTATCTCACCTCTTCCTCCTTGTCTTGAACCTGGTTGTCCAAGCCAAGCTCGATGAGGTACAGCACCATGCACAGCACATGCTCAGACATGTTCTGGTGATCCATCCAGATCTACATCAAATCAAGATATTACCCAAGAAGGAATAAAACATTAGGCATGATTTATTACCATTTTACGGGTGATACAACATGTTTGTGACCCTATGGTAATCTGGATTACTACACTAAAGCTAATAATGCAAATGATGCTACAATGGAGGAATTCTTCGGTTGTGAATGCGCCCTTGTGGTGTGTTTGTGTTTAGTATACCATCAGTAGGTCTTTCTTTACACTTTTTCTACGCTACATGAGGTCCTTCTGTTTTGCCCTTCACCTGGTGTGCCAATCCTGTTGTGTACAACTGTCTTGTAACATGCACCATTTAATAACAAAGTCACATCCCTTGTGCACCTATTGAATTTGGCAAATATGAGTGTTTCTGATTTAGTTCAAAGGGTGAACAGAGATGCAAGGTCAATGCTGTATTACACCGCATAAATAGCTGCTGGAAGGCTCACCTTGTAGAGGAGAGTGAATATCACTATGTGCAATGTCTTGCAGTGCAAAAGCTTGACGAGGCCTTTGTAACATGGGTGCAGAGGAGTCCTCTCCTTGTAAGGTGGCCACGGGTTGCCGGTATGAATTCCAGACTGTTTCAAGCTGAGTGACATCATCCAAGATATAAGAATAAAAACATAAGAATAACAAACAACAACAGAAAGAACACTGTGACACTCATGAAAAGGTGTACCTTTTGGTGTGTTCACCTGCATACAATAAAAGGTCAAATCTCCACACAAAGCAAGAACATTGAGAGAAATGGGAGTTTGATGATGTGACACCTAACATTGTTCTGGGTAATTCACTGTACAAAGGCTTTCAGTCTATGCAACAGAACAGCCGATGGGCAGCAAAGTCTCTCACTCTATTAGTGATGAAAGGATCACGGTTATATAAAAACGGCGCCTGCCTGACAGGTAATCCATCATATTCAAGCCATGCGAATGAGCAACATAAGCCTTATATCACACTCTGAAGGGGGGAAATGGCAGCTTCAATACGTTTCAAGGAGAAATATGCCTCTGTGTCATCAGGTTTAGGACACTAAACAACGGCCTTTGCTGTAATAGTACAGTTTGATGGAGATATTTTCTAAAAATAACTACAATTAAATTCCTAAGTGATCTCTCCATTGTTTCAATTACATACCTACCAAAAAAAGGTTTAGAATCCCATTATAAAAGTAATTTTCCTGACTACTATTTTAAACAAAGAATCATCCAGGGAAGCACCCTTCAGTATATTTAGCATCTTCACATCTTCTGGTGTGCCTAAAGAAATTAACCTCACAATATCTCCTTCACCTCTGCTGGCACATTTGTCTTGGAAGTCTCCTGTGTCGCAATCAAGCAAGAAAGATTTCCTCAATTCTATTTCAGTTTGGCTTGAAGTATTGATTTTGCCTGACAGCCATCTAATTGGAACCAACCCTAGCACCGTGTAGACCTGACCCTCCTAATCATGTCCCTTCATGAGCAGGTGGGAGAAGTGACCCAACAACACTGAGGAGGGAGCATGCAAAGGTGAGTGAACACGGCCATTCAAACAACAGAATGGAGAACTGGCGAGCAAATGCTGACAAGGGACTGCAAGTGGGGATGACTGATCACTATATACACCTGGACTATGGAAAACATTCAATCATTTATTTTGGAAAATTTAGGCACCAATGTCAACTTACAATGCTGAGTATCTGTCCATTGCTGACTGGACATCACGCCGGTAGACTGTTCTGAGAACAACCATGATGGGGTCAAACTCCTTCTCCCACACCTCCGCTGTTTAAGGAAAAGAGAGATCTGCTTTGTAACACAAAAAAGTCACAGTGACTCGGTTTTATTTATTTATTTATTTATTCTCCTTTTTTTTCCATTTCTCTCTTCCTCTCCATAAATGGTATAAGCCTGCCCCCAAGTGGCCGGCTGAGTACCAAAGACAACAACCTAAATGCGCAAAACTGTTACAAACCTTTAAATGATGTTGAAGCAGAAGGAACATATACAGTATGTGTGTGTGTGTGTATACAGTATATTACTCTAATGATTTAACTCAAGGGCTAATTTACAATCTAGATTGTGATCTAGATTGTGACGCAAAAAGAGTGTGGAAGGCTGCTCTCCATCGTCCAGACAAAGCCCTATATTTAGTAACAAGACACAAGACCTTGATGTAACTGTTCTATTTCATACACTATGAAGGCAGTAATGAAGTCTTCTGGAGGGGTCACAACTAATGTGACTCAGTCTCATCAACTATCAAGGTTAGTGTATGTGTGTGTGTGTGTGTGTGTGTGTGTGTGTGTAGCATGTATGCAGTGTGTGGGGTCCATTTCCTGGTAAATTGCTGGAAAAACACACATAATCAAATTAAGTGAATGGGTGG
>OMLF01048753.1:0-14241 GCA_900302615.1 Holocentrus rufus | reverse complement strand
TGATTTTTTTTTATTTTATTAGATTTTATTTTATTTTATTTTATTTTATTTTATTTTTTGTCAAGTTATATCTATGACCAGCAATTTGGTTGTTCATCCCAATGGAGGCCGGTTTTGGTTTGCAGGACATGTGACGTACAGCGAAAGAAATTATTTGCACAGATTTGGTAAAACTGAATAAATAATACTTTTGTAGCACTCACGTGTCGCACGCCTACAGTGTACACTAACGAACCTGTTGAACATCTCTGCAAGACTTTATTGACGATCCCTAACCTGCGTGCAGAGACGTTCAGGGAGCCGCCGGGGCTCTGCAACATGCTGAGGGGAAACTTGGTCAATATGTTGAAGCGCTCAGACCCGGAGCTCTGAAAACCCAACACACACCGAAACTGAAGTCAAGAAGTACACAGCCGTCTGAATATTACCAACATGAAGAGCACTGGAGCAACGATAAGGTAAAACACCGTATAAGTTCGTGCAATATTGTGTGCTGTGTTTTTAAGAGTAAGCCATGAATGGTTTCGGTGTTTGCGTGGCAGCTGTCTGCACTGGGAAAGTCTGTAAGGTTTGAGAAAAGAACGGAGGAGGCAGTGAAAGTTTTTATCAGACTGGATCTAAAACCATGTGATGAAGACGTTGTTCACCACCCAACATTACCCGGGTAAAGTTTTTTTCTTAGCCGTATACAGTGTTGAAAATCCTGACCATCACGTAGGCTTCCCTGCATTTCTGATGCCCACAGCTGTCATTCTGCAAAACAGCAGGAGACAAATCTGACCAACCGACTTAACATACCGAATAGCCATGCAAATGTTAAATGAAACTGTTGCGTTGTCAGTCTAATGTGATGACAGGCTGCTTTTTCTGTTCCAGGTCTAAACCATTTTTCAGAGATGATTAGCCAAGAGGCAAAGAGGGATTTTCAGCCTCCACATTAAGCCAAATATATTCCTTCTGTTTTTTGTTTTTGGGTTTTTTTTTCTCTCATTCATAGTTGCTGATCCAGATTTGTTCCATCTGCACACTCCACCAGCAAAGACATTTCCCTGTGAAGACATAAGAACCACTCAACCAATGGCTTTTCTAATGAAAAAGAAGAAGTTCAAGTTTCAAATCCATTTCACGTTGGAGGAGCTTACGGCTGTGCCTTTTGTCAATGGGGTGCTTTTCTGCAAGATCCGGCTTATGGACGGCGGGGACTTTGCCATTTTGTCATCCAGGTATTTAAAGCAACTTTTTGACTTTCACTTCCTCATTGTAATAAGACAGGTACAAACCTATAAAGACTTACACACAAAGCAGTGACACTTGTGCAGCCTCCAGTTCTTGGCCAAGGCTCAGTACTCAGAGACGTACTGAAACTCATTGACATTACTGTGCCTCCACATGTTCAATAGCCTTCAGTTCTTTTTTCTCCATTTGGATATCCCTGACGCTTTGCTGTTCCCATGTAGATTATGTAGACACACTTTGCTACAAAGGAGTGGCTAACTCACCTTGTGTTTGTTGTTGGTTTTGCACTTCAGATCAGGGTAAGACTGGGTTAGGTACATATTTTGTGAAGGTGGCTGCTTGAGAATTCAACTGCACGGTCAGGCTTTTTTAACTTTCATTGTCGCCCCGCGTCACATGCATACAGTTGAAGGTTCAATGCCTTGCTCAAGGGCGTGTAACAGTGGTTGCTGGGGCAGGAAGGGCATTAATCATTCACTTTTCAGTGTGGGAAAAGGATGGGATTGAAAGTGGCATCTCACAGGACACAATCCACTCCTCCCCTCCTCCCCTGTCATATGATGGGCTGCTTCTCAAAGCATTGCTGCACATTTTTCACCTGAGAAATTCTGCGAAGGCAGAAACTTGTATGGGCTTGCTACCAAAAAGCTGAAGCATTTCGAACAATATCTTTTTTTTGACTGTGGTTTAGTATTACAGAGATGATGAGTATACTTGGAAGACCTCAGTTGTGACCCTGAATTAAACTAAGCAAGTGAACTTTGTGAAAAATTAATTTTGATTTGTTTCCGATTTGTAGAATTACAAGTGATGTGTTAATCTGCAGCAACCTCCCCTGTACATTTCAAAGTAGTTCAGTCCATGAATGATGATGACTCCTGCACACACCTTGGTAGGTAGGTAGGAGCGACTGTAAAATCTGAAAGTAGTATTTGTCATTTTCTCCTCAGTGAACAGAAATCTTTAATACTTTTCAAAGCAAAATTGCAAAGTGCTTCACAACCAAGGAAAGTGAACAGTTGAGACAGGTCAATAAAACGGATGAAATGCATTGTGAAATAAACTGTAAAAAATAGACCCAGGTATAGGGATATGACTAACAGAGTAGGCAACCGGGACAAAAAGAATGAAATACTATAAAAGGAAGGGGGTTACAATAAAAGTAAGTATTAAAAAATGATGCAAACGATGACTCTGTCAGTCTGAACTCTTCAGTCAAGTTGTTCCAAAGTGCGTGAGCCCTGACGGCATCAGCCCAGATCACCTTTAGCCCGTACACAGAAATTGTCAGAAGGGCCCTGCTTGAGGATTTCACGAGGGATCAAAAGTTCAGGGTGATAACTAGGGGCCATGCAGGCAATGCAAAACCGTTAAAGTAATCAATAAAACCCTTAGGTCTTGGCAAAAGCCTTGCTGCAGAAATTTGAACACATTGGAGCTGAAATGTTTGGTCGTGACCTGGATCTGATTTCCTGACAAAGCTCGGCCCTCTGCTGAATCCTGATCAGCTTGGTAAGTGATGAGGAGTTTGGAACCCTTAGTTGTTGTTTTTTTTTGTTTTTGTCTTTTTTTTTTGATCTGTTGAAGGTTCATGAAGGAACTTTGGTGGGTCAGACTGTCAGTGAGAGGTAACTGAATTTTTTAAAGGAATACGACTATTTTAAAGGAATATGTTTTAGCCTTTTTCCAACTTATCCAGAGTGAGACAGGATGTTTGATACTATTATTATTAGCCTAGCTCCATCAAACTGAAGAAAAAAAAACCTTACAGCAACTCTTATTTATACAATGGATCGTGTATTTGAAATCCATGTCTTGAAATTAAAACAAAAAAGAGCTGTTTCAGGAGAAGTTAGATGGTAGGAAATCTAATAGTTATAGTTCCTACAATCTAACTTCTCCTAAAATGACTCTTGCTTGAAAAAAATTAAAAAAAATTCCAAAACTTGTATTCCTACATTGTGTAAATTAGACTGCTTCAGAGTTGAAGTCTAATTCCGGGAACAAATATCTGTCCATTTGCTGACAGCACCAGGGTGACACATCAAAAAAGGACTCTTCACTCAATAGACCTTTTTCACAGCAGTCATTTTGACATGAAATAGCAGGTAACACAGGTGTTACTAATGACATTAATGAAGGTTCTGTTCCATTTAACTGTAGCTGAGTCTTTCCAGTGAGCCAGCATGAACAATAGCAGGACCCTAGCTCTGTTAAATGGAACAGAACCTTCATTAATGTCATTGGTAACACCTGTGTTTACCTGGTGTTTCATGGCAGAATGGCTGCTGTGAAAAAGGTCTATAGAACACAGGCACAAAGAGAATTGTCTGAACAAGAGGAAAGCCCAAATAACAAATAAGTGATTCTGACAGTCAATATATATTTATTCATTTAAAGTGTGTTTTCATTTGGTTTCCAAAGGAACACAATGCACTTTCTGCCAAGGTATTGCTTAGTCCTATCATGTCCAAATTGCCCATTCCAAAGTACAGTGACCCTCCTTATCGTCTCAATTTTCATATTTGCCCAGCTGATGCATATCTGCCCCTTTCTTATGCATGTTTTCCTATGTGCATGGCAAGAGAGTGAGCATAGGGGCCTCAAAGCTGTTTTTTTTTTTTTCACCTGTGATAGCAGATGGAATGTGCTGGTGTAGATATTATGTGGAACTGTGGTGGCACTGCCATAGAGCATATTTTTGTTTTATTCAATTTATTTTATTGTATGTATTTTTTTTAAGGAAAACAGAATTCATGGGAAATCCTGAGTGATGATATTATGATACTTGGGATTGAAAATTAGTTACTTCTTATATTCTTTGCGTATATTTCCAGACCTGGAAAAGGTGCATGGCTCAGTACCACCAAATACAATTTCCCTTGCTCCCCCAACATAAAAGTGTGTATATCTAATTCTATATTTAGAAATTGGTATCATGGCAAATGCACAAACTCCCATCCGGTATTCACTATGGCAGTGTAAGGTAAACACCAGGGCATCACAGAGGAATGTGGTTGGGGTAATATTTGTAGAATATAGATTATATGACAAATATGACTACAAGAGCACCCTTTACAAAAAAGTCTGATCGCCAAGTTGATTGATAAGCTAAGGTTTGGGCATTTCTGCTTTATTAGATACAGTGGAGAGAGAGGAAAGACAGGATAGTTAATTGAGTTAAAGTGGGTAGTTTGTACTCACATTGTCCTGAGCCTGTTCTCGTTGCAGTTTCGCTTTGTTTGGATGTCGCTCTCTTCTAGCTGGGTCATATCGAACTGAAGCTGGTGGCTTTGCATGGTGGATGAGACTTGGTTTGGTTTTTGAATGGAAAAGCTGCCTCAGTGGCAGTACAAGCCCCTCTAGAAAAGAGAACCTGGAAACAAACCTTCTTCAGTATCCAGTGGTGGTTGCATTTGTGTCCTTGGAGAGATCATACCATACCAGAGATCATATATTTTGAAAGTCCATATGAAAAGTAGCATGAAAACGAAATTCCTACTATCTGTAAACCTAGCTATGTTGCAAACCCTAAGCACCATTCCTTAGTCAAAGCTTACTATGTTGTCTTCTAACATTGATTACTGAAACAACTTTTACACCACCTACAACAACCTACTTATTTTGATATTATGTTTCATAAAGGCCCTAAAGTAAATGGCAGGTTGCACCTTAAAACAAATAAAAATGAGGAATATATTAAGCATTAAGTCCTTTTCTCAAAACTATTTCTATTTAAGAACATAAGGCCACACATGACAATGAGAATATTTTCAATTTTATGACTGTTGGGTCTGAAACACTGATGAAGGCCATTAAAATATTTTGTCTGTCATAAAATAATCCTCGAAAATATCTTTGCTCTCAAGTGACCCCTTTTCCCACGACAGACGTGTGATGCAAGAAATACACTCCCACTGGTCTGAGTGACTAACAAACTACTCCTGTGGACTTTAACATTTATCCAGCCCATCCTTACTTCTTGATGCTTTGGGTGTCGTTCTAAAAGTAATAAATAATTATCATAAATTTTGAGACATTTGTATATCTACTGTAAACAGATGGGACCAGTCCCCCGGCTTCTGCAGCACACTGTATGACGGGAAGAGGGTGCTGTTTATGTGAAAGGTGGTTTTCGCCAAGACGCCCAAAACATCCATTAGACCTTTGCTGCACCTTGATATCCTGCCGATGAGAACTACAAACAGGAGGGGCCACAGGGCACTTGTCACAGTCCAGTGCTCACCTTTAAGGAATACCTTTAAGGCAACATTTTGGGCAAAATTGCCTTTTCCTGACTTACACAGACTGAGACAAGATGTTTGATACCATTTTCACCTTGGTACGTCCACTGGTTCAGTTCCTATGGGTAGCGTTTGATGTTAGCTTAGCATAAAGACTTGAAGTCTACAGGAGTCATTAGCCTAACTCCATCAAAGTGAAAAAATAAACCTTGCCATGAAATGCCTCTGTTATTAACCTGGAAAAAACATAATGATGTCTACAGCCGCAGTGCAGCTTAACAAAATAGCAACAACTTTGTATGACTCAACCAGCTGATGCATTAAACTGACTGTAATACATCATTAGGCTAGCTCAGTCAAAGTGAAAAAGGACACCTTACAGCAACTCTGAAGCTGTCTTATTTACACAATGTATCACGTGTATTTGAAATACATGTCTTAGAAATTTTATTAAAAACAAGAATCATTTTAGAAGAAGTTAGATAGATGGTAGGAACTAGCGGTTACAGTCTAACCAACTTATGCTAAGCTAACACAAAATGCTACCCGTAGGACCCGAACCCGTGGACATACAGAGGTGAAAATGGTATCAAACATCTTGTCTCAGTCTGGTAAAAGGCTATTTTGCCCAAAACGTTAGAGTATTCCCTAAAAGGATAAAGGCTGATACAGTATATTGATGTTTAAAATTAACACGTGCAGCATGTTTCATGTAGAAAAGAAAACACTGGTGAGAAGAGGCTGACTCAGTATCAGCTGCAGCATTTTGTGTTTCAGACAAAGGGAGACATCGAGATTTGCCATGAACAGAAAACTGCTGTTTTCATGCAGAGTCTAAAAGCTCAAGGAGTGAGTCAGAGTCTGCCTCTAAATTTAAAATGATGTGTGTGAGTAGCTTGATTGAGAGTATAATGCTCCTTGTGAGAGTCCCATGGCTGCATTGCGATCAGGAGCCAATGTACCAGGCAGTGCCACTGCCAGGGCAGTGAGCCCAGCTCTCAACAGTGTTCATGTTTGTTTGTATATAGTACATGTGTGTGTGTGTGTGTGTGTGTGTGTGTGTGTGTGTGTGTGTGTTGCAATCGCATGAATGTGTGGGTGTTTTGGGATGTCAGCAGGTTAAGGTAATACACCTGTGCTAATGTAAGGCTAGGGATGATGTCAGGGAGAAAGGGTTGAAGGAGGACAGCAATGGAAAGAAATATTCAGAAAGAGAAAGACATTAATTTCCATACCAGTACAATTTGCTCATTCCACCCTCTTTTTTCCAGTCTCCTTTCAGAGGCTAACAACTGGGGCAAGCAGCTTTGTATCAGTTCCTCTAACCCACCATCTATTTTCCAGTAACTTGTCCATGTCAGGGTCTTGATTGTAAAATGCTGAAGGGACTGCATTGCTATAGCGCTTTTCTAGTCTAACAACCACTCAAAGCACTTGGCAATGCTTTGCCTCACATTCACACACTGGTGGCAGAAGGTGCCAGCCTGCTCATCAGGAGTAGTTAGGGGTTCAGTGTCTTGCTCAAGGACACCTCGGCAGGCCACCCCCACATATATGAAACACCTTAACTGGTTCCTTTCAATATGACTTGACACAGAGGTCCGCCTGGAGCTCGGAGCACCTCCCCCTATCATGCAACGTAAGGCCAACCCCCCTGATCCCAGCAGCCTGCATGCATCTCATTCCATTGTTACCAAGATCAATCAATAGATCAAGAGCTTTGCTTGTGGCTCGACTCTTTCTTCAGCACCATCCAACACTGGCATCACTGTAGCCAGTGCCTCTAATCACCAGTCAATCACACAGTCCTTCACATGGTGTGACACCATGTGCAGACAGCATGCGTCACGTCAGGGCATTAAGCAATAAATTCTATCTTTTCCACTTTGAATAGCGCGCCTGTTCACACTACTCATGTTGTCAAATGTTTGATGTTGATGCTTGCTTCAGCCTGGCGTTGACAGACGCGCCTGCTCTACTTTTTGACACAACGCAAAGAGTTTGTGGGAATCACTACTTTGAAATGTCGGACATCACCAGCTGTCCAGATACCTCTGAGAGTCCACCAGACCCTGATTAGGGAAAAAAGTTCGAAGCTAAAGAGAGGGAAGAAAGTGAAGAGAGAGAGGGGAGAGGGAGCAAGCAGAGGAAAATGAGCTGAAGGAGTCACCAAGCAGAAGAGTTGGTTTTCACTGTTTCTGACGAACAGAAGGGACAAGGTACACCCTGGAGTCTTAAGATCATCTGACTTTGAGCAAGAATGCAAAGACAGCTTTTACTATGACTGTATAGGGACAAGATGGCTCACAACAGCGGCTTGGGCACCCCATATACTCCCTCGCCTTTCCCGCATGATAACCTCAGGGTTCGTAAGTCCACAAACATGCAGGATTAGCAACACACTCATCACATATCTAAAACCTGGTCTACTCTTGTGCAAAAAAGACGGCCCCTGTATCAATTATTACTCAGGTATTCTTTTTCAACAATTAGTTAATTCAACACTCATTTAATAAACGGTAAAGGGACTGCAAGGTTGAGACAGGTCTGAGATTATTGTTTGTGATTTCCTAAGTTTTTCAGATTTATTTTAAAGTGAAAGAATTGAAAGCTTTTCTCTTGCTGATTTTGCTGCTTTTTTATCTGTAGCCTTCTATATGATGCATGGACACAAACACTGCAGTTATACACCTTTACACTCAATGACTGCACAGTCTTTCACCTGCAAGTGCGCGCATACACATGTGGGAGCCACTCAGTACCACACAGTCTCATAACAAGAACAAGAACAAGAACAAGAACAATGTGTCAAGAGTGAAGTGCCTTGCTCATGGGCACCTCAGTGGTTGTTGCTGAGGGGGTGGTGAACATTATCCCAGCCAGTCCAAGGATTGACAGCTGAGTCCTCCTAGTCAAAAGGCCACTTCTTTAACCTTAAGCCTTAGGAATATACTTGCTAACTAAAGCAAATATGTTGCCTCATAATCTTTATGTGTCAGGTACCAGGCTCACTATACACAAACACACACAGCAACCAAAACATTACAAATGACCCCATTGACCGTTACTAGTGAAGGATTAATCCACCAGTATCAGTTTCTCTATTTGAGACACACTACACACAATACACTGGACTTGAAGAATAAAAGGGGTATAAAACAATCATTTTAATTACCAAACATAGAGTATATAAGTATGTCATTTTAAAAAAATTGCTGAATGAAACAATTCATGGACAAGGAGTGGTACAATTTATTTTAATTTCACATGGTAATGGAAAAACCTAGTGATCTACTTTTTTGCACTCATCAGTGGGAAAATGAATCAGGTACAAGGATGATCACAGCTGTCACTTTGTGTCTGTGTGCTACAGATGGAACATCTGGGGAAAGGGATCAGCTGCACTAGAAAAACTAAAATTTCGAGGAAACACAAGTTATAGATTTTTGGGTTTTCTCAACTTTTTACTAGCCTACTGCTGTGGACTTTACTAAGATTAACAACAGACAAGCAAAGCATTTATGTATCTGTGCACGTGTTTAGTTTGTGTTTTCTTTCCCTTTTTCTTCTAGTAACAGACGTGAAAACCTGCAGTAATTGTAGCTCAAAAATCCTTTTCATACCGATTTGAAAGTTTTTATTAGTTGCAAATGGCAAAGCTCTTTTTCTAAGTCATATTCATTGATTTTGTTATTTTTACAGTGTGTGTGTGTGTGTGTGTGTGTCAAACTGTGTGTCAAACTGTGTGTCAAATATTCCTCAGATTCTTTCACCAGAAAGAAAGAAAAGAAAAGACAAAGCAACAATACAACATGGTTTTTTATCCCATATTTGTATGTGCACTTCAGGGAACACACCATACAAAATAATACAGGATGTTTATCAAATGACCTCTGGTTAAGTTCTGATGGGTAGAATCCTGAAGTCTACAGGAGTCATTAGTTTAGCTCCATCAAAGTGAAAAAATAAACCTTACACAACCCCGATTAGTTATAGTTATAGTTCCTACTAGGCTAATGACTCCTGTAGACGTCATGTCTTTATGCTAAGCTAACACCAAATGCTAGCCATAGGAACTGAACTAGTAACATACAGAGATGAAAATGATATCAGACATCTTGTCTCAGTCTGGGTAAGTTGGAAAAGGGGTATTTTGCCCAAAACGTTGGAGTATTCCTTTAAGCCAGTGGTTCCTAAACTGGGGGTTGGAACCCCCTGGAGGGTCGTGATATGATTCTGGGTGAGTTGCAAAATGATTATGACATAAGAAAACACTACACAAAAGTATTTTCAGGTTTATTTTTTTATATCTTTTCTCCATTTTTTTATTGTTTTCCTGTGAAATACTGACAAATTTTAAAATTTGAGGCCTTCTTTGTTAAGTAAATAAATGAAACAACCTGAAAATGGAGCTGTTCTTCAGGTGGACTGATCACCGCTCTGCAGACGCAGCCTGTGAGGGGAGTCACGTGTGGGCGTTGCTTCATTTTAAGGGATCACGAACAAAAAAGTTTGAGAACCACTGCTTTAAGCTTTATACAACACTGTTTTATCTACCATTTATTATTTTGTTTCCACATTATCCTGAAGAAACATGAACACCTTTTCCAGACTTGTTCCAGTCATCGTCTTTACTCATTGTCCAGTATCTTCAGTGTAGTCATTTTAACAAAATCTCTAAGATAACCAATTAAATCCAGTCCAGCATGACGTACAAATCAGGTGTACATGAGACACTTAAATGTTCCAACAGTTTTCTGGTGGACTGTTCCTTTGTCATATCATCATTGTAAGGGTTTCAAAACACAGTCAACAATGGGTGCTGAAGTTAAAGGGTATTTATAGGGTGTATGTCTGACTGTGACCTTTGGGGTCTTGACCTACCAGCAAAGTAAAGACTTGCTCCATCGCAGCAGATTACATTGCTTGCATCAACTTGCCTCACAATGCTGCGTTTGTGAAAATGGCAAGCTGAGTTGTAAGAAGAGAAGTGGCAGAACCTGTCTGGCCATTTTCTCCCTCTCTCTCTCTCTCTCTCTCTCTCTCTCTCTCTCGGGCAGCCGATGACTTTGAGGCTTGTTGTTTTAAGAGCTGTAAAGTTCAGGTCACCCCTCTGATAAGTAGAGTGGGAAAAGTACCTCTCTGTCCTCTGATCCAGAGTTAATGTTGCTGCTGTGGCTGGGAAACAGAACTTGAATGTGCAAGATACGAATGTCCTGCCACACCTTTTTTTTGAGTAAGTTCTTATATGCATTTTATGGACTAAATACAAATAAAAATAGTAAAAGCTATGGAGAAGGACATGGAATGCAATACTAAAAAGCTGAGGAATGTCACTGATTTAATTGTGTGTGTGTGTGTGTGTGTGTGTGTACCTGCCAGTGTGAACTAGAGAAGATTTAGCAGATGTTGGTATCATTTTACATTCTACACTTTTAGCCCACATACCCAAGAACAACCATGCAAGACAATCTGTTATCAGCAGAGGCTCAGTTTGCACTTGTGTGTTGTGTAATTCTGGAGCTGCTGGTGGAATGTTGGACGCTTCTCAGATGAGCCGGTCAGGGATGGATAACATCTGGATTTACCAGCCAAGTTGAGGCAAGCCCAGGACACTCATGGACTGCTTAGGTGTGTGTGTGTGTGTGTGTGTGTGTGTTGCGTTGTGGTGTATAGGGCTGGGTATTGTTTAAACACTTTTTTGATGCCTTGTATGAATGAAAACCTTGTATCTGCAGTTAAAACATATTGCATGATGTTTTCAGATACACAGATAGTTTTTCACTTTCTCAGCGGCAGCTTTTTTATTTTTAGGCATTAATGCAGGTAAATGCTGGCATTGGATGTTGGATGTTGGATGACCATGACTACACTCCCACTAGACTACTTGAGCTCCACCCGCCACAAAACCGAATAGACGACATGCACCTGAAAAGCTGCATGTTGATTGGCAGGATATAATAACACCAATAATAATAAGATGTATAAACAACAGTCATTTTATGCTGAAAATTAGCGCCGTCTCTTTTGACATTTTTGATGGACTGGTACAATATGTTTGATACCTAATGGTGTTTTTCAATGTCCAGCTTCTCGTGGTGTCAGGCTGCAGTGTGATGTGTTCTCACACTACACAAACTGACAGTAATCCCCCATTTGTTTGCTAATAATACTGCTGCATTTCCAGTTGTAGTAGTTTTTGTCTCCTTTTTCCTTCATCCATCAGCGCTATGAGACGATCTTGTTGTGATTTGTCTCATTACTAAAACACTGATCGTTGGCTCAATCCCATAATCCCATAAGCCCTCATTTCACCTCACAGTCTTTTGAGCTTTTCATGCTTTTCATGCCCTTTTCCAGTCACACCCTGCTTCACATTCATACAGGTCCACACAGTTGACGCCCATTAGAACCACAGTCTGACACTGGTGACCACTGAGTTGGGGGTTCAGTGACTTGTTCCAGAGCACCTTGACAGTAGTTGTTGGTGGAGGGGAGAGTTTGTGACTTCCCATACATGTTTTGCACCCACTCTGGACTTTGCAGCACAGACACATAGAAACCACTGGGTCGCTGAAAACATGAAGCAGTTTAACATAACATAGTTAAAGGGATACTCCACCATTTTGGGCAAAATAGACTTTTTCTGACTTACCCAGACTGAGGCAAGATGTTTGATACCATTTTCACCTCTGTACGTCCACTGGTTCAGTGCCTGCAGGTAGCATTTTGTGTTAGCTTAGCATAAAGAATTGAGGTCTACAGGAGTCATTAGCCTGTTGTAGCCTGTTGTAATAACTGATGGGTGTTGCCCTAGTATGTACCTGACAGGGGAGATGATTAAGAAAAGTGCCGATAAAGTATGATAGAAAACAATATTAAAAGTGCATGTTTTAACCTTTATTTGCTCAAGGAGGGTAACCAAAGACAAGATGGCTTTTTTCAACAACAATCTCATATAGTTGCACCTATTCACTGCCCAATACCACAACAGTCTCTTGCACAAGGTTTTTACCCTGAGGGAGATTGTTAAAGGAGAGAAGGACATTACTAATTCAGTTATGAGCTCCAAGATTTTCACTGTCAGTCTGTTGGTTTTCAACCAGCAACCATCCACAGTTTGCTAATTTGTGTGTTTCTTGTCACTCCTCCAATCATTATAAATTTATCAGTTTCTCATTTTCCATTCTTCAACATTTTCTGCAGTGCTGCCTACTTCTATGCCCATTTTTTAAAACTTCTTTCCGTGGCTTCATCCATTCATGAAATCATCACACTCTGTTTGGCCTCCCTATTTACCTCATAAATTTCCCCTCAGTTTATAATAAGTGAATCCCCTGCAGTAAGAATATCACAAACTCCAGATGCCATCCACCTCCCACCACCTCTCCTCCCCAGTTATGTCAGACATGTTGCAGTGGGAGTGTTTCAGCACAGTTTGACCTGTGCTAATTTCATTCTGTGGCATCAGTCAAAGTTCAGTACGCCCACATCATCGTCTTCTCAAAGTGATTCCTGCCAAAATGAAGAATCGTAAATGAGTGCATTTTATGTTCCTGGCCAAAGTACAACAATGGCAAATGAATCTTGCTCTGTTTCACATTCCTCCATCTTCGTCTCACTTTGCTCCCACTTCACTTCACACTCTGTGGAAAGCATTTTCAATTATTTGGAAAATCTGATGTTAACATTGAGGGAATGATGATGATGTGATCGGAAGAAGTGTGTGTGTGTGTGTGTGTGTGTGTGATACAGAGTCCAAGAAACAGGGGGATTATCTCTCACTGTACCGATAAATACTGAATCTGTTTCCATTTTTTTGCAAACTGGAAGCCCCTAAATAGACCACTCCTGTCTGATGTCTGATGCCGCATGAAATCATCTGTCTGGTCGGCTGAATGGCCTTGTGGGTATTTTTGTAATGGTTTAGTGATAACAGTTTGTGCAGTTGCTGATGACAGAATTCTGTCTTGTTCAAGCTGAATTTGTAGTAGGAGACCTAAACGAATCATATGCTCATTAGTGGCTGCTGTAAGTAAAGTCTGTAAGTGAAGAACCAAAGGTCTGTGAACAGATGCAGCTCCTCTCTGCAGAGCTGTCAGTGATATGCAAAACATTGTTTGATAGTTTAACAGGGAACTCAGTCAGAGGCAAATTTCCCCGACAAATTACAAAGAAATCATTTATATAAAAGAACCAGTTCCAGCTGTTTGTTTAAACGGACGTGCTGTAGCCAGTGTTACACAGTGTTGTGTGCATGTTGCTGTGTGATGCAGGACAGATTAAGCACAGACAGAAGACAGACAACCTGCTTTATCAACATCTTACGTCTTTTTTTTTTACCCTTACAAGGGAGGGTTTGTGGTATAAATCCTCAAGAACCTTCATGTTTTTGTCCTCGGTTTGTTCTCCTCCAAATGATTTAATATACTTAAATATACACCCTCTTAAATGAACACTCCAACGTTTTGGGCAAAATAGCCTTTTTCCGACTTACCCAGACTGAGACAAGATGCTCGATACAGTTTTCACCTCTGTATGTCCACTGATTCAGTTCCTATGGGTAGCATTTTGTGTTAGCTTAGCATAAAGATCAGTGAACACAGACAGACGGATACCTGTGTTCAGTGGTTATAGCTCCTACCATCTAACTTCTCCTAAAATCACTTTCGTTTAAAAAAAAAAAAAAAAAATCTAAGGCATGTATTTAAACATGATACCTTGTGTAAATAAGACAGCTTCAGAGTTGCTGTAAGGTTTA
>OMLF01048751.1:0-10783 GCA_900302615.1 Holocentrus rufus | reverse complement strand
CTCCAATTCAACTGTCATAGATTGTACTGGTTGAAACTGTGCCGCTCCTATCTGTGGCCGTGACGGCGTTTGTCCGCTGTATGGCTGATCTCAGTGATGGCACTTACGTAAGTGGAGTTTTGCATGTCAGGGAACACTTTCCTCACAGTCAACAGCTTCCTGGATACTGATGGAATCTGCTTTAACTGTGTGTGTATATGTGTGTGTGTGTGTGCATGCGTTTGTGTGTATGTGAATTGCTCCCATGAGTGGCACAGGGAAGCTTTGTGCATGAAGGTCACTTTTATCACCAATCTGAGGTATAGAAGCAGCAACAGGCTGACGGCAATTTCATTTGTTGGTGATAATCATGGGAGCAGGGCGCTGTTTTCGAAACACAGTGGAGAAGAGAAGGGGAAATGTTCATATTTTACCCCCATTTTTAGAGGCCTAATCAACATTTTCATCCTCCCCATTTCTCTCTTACAACTGAATCAGGTCCCTCCCAGTGCTGGACATCCAACCTCCCCATTTTCAGACTTTTACGGGCCCCCCACCCCCCTCTCACAGGTGCTTCCCCTATGAATGATTTATCGCAGCCAAGAGACCCCTCATTGGACGGGCCGAGGTGCTAATTGCCTTTCATGTGCGTCGAGCCAGCCAGTGGTGTCACACATCCTAATGAACCGGTTGTGAGCCTGTGAACGTGATGAATATTCAAATAGATGAGAGTGCTGAGAGGCACAACACCCAGCTCCACTTAATCCTTCTCTGTGGAAGAGGGGGTGGCTCAGTTATCAACCCCTCTGTTCGATGGCCTCTCCGTCAAGCTCGCTCCTGTCTGCTGTTGTGTATTTCTGCTCTATTTCTCTATCGCTGACAGCATCTCCCCTTTCCTCCTCACCACATAAATTAATTCATCACTGATTTAATAATTTGTTGTCATATTTCTCCACTCCAAATTTATGTTCCTCTCCTCATCCTATGACAAGTTACATACACTCAGATTACAGTTTTTGTTAACTTCTCCAGATACTGATACCTTATGTCCAATGCCTAATATGTAATACTGGTATTGTCATCTGTGTTTCCCTAATTCTGCAGCATGCAAACACGTGTTTTTTTACAATTCCTGTTTGCAACTGTATGCAACTTAACCCTTTGAGATAGTTAGAGTAAAATGTCACACAAAATACAAAAAGGATATTTTCCCACTTAATACTAGTGCAATCCATCCATCCACATGGTTACTGTGTGAACACCTGCACGCTGAATCTATCGGCCCCCAGACAGTGTGAATTAGAGGTGGATTCAAAAAAATGTTGATGTACACCAGAGTTTTGGCAATGAATATGATCTTCTGCACATTTAGCTTCCCTATTGTTATTATAATTTTACTGCTTTTCTTTCTTGCTTTGCCCAGGTGTGTTTTGTTGTTTGGACTCCCCTGCGCTGCACTGCTGGCCTCCCAGATCACCGCTGGCTGCACCCATACGACTCTCGCCCACAACAAATGGTACATGCCCCGAAATGTCAGTTTCAGGCAAACAGGAGGTTTCACCATTCGCACACAACGAACAGCATATATGGCACTCATAATGTGTACCATATTCTCTTATTTACTGTTATTGGTGAAAAAATTGGTTTGTACAGATTTAAAGCTCTGAAGACTCCAAGGACGTATTGGCCTTCAACGTTTTTCCAGGAAAATACATGAAATATAAAAACAAAATAATAACATCACTCTTTGGCAACGAGCAAAAGGTTTTGAGTCAGAACGTAATCCAACAACCACCAGCTAATTTAGTGGGAGGTGGAACTCATTTTTCTGACTGCTGTTTACCACAAATGAGACCCTCAATTAGATTAACTGGTCAGAGGTCTGCTTTTTGTACATGGCCTCTTTGTGTGTCTCTGCCTGTGTATCTGGGCGCTGGCTTGCAAGCAGATATGTGTTTTGTGTGTGTGTGTTTGCTTGAACTTGTCATGTACCATCACACTTTTGGTGATTGACACAGGTGGAGTTAAACAGCCCCGTTGATTTAAGCCATACAGACAGCCATCTGTAACAGATGAGCTCAATGTTAGCTTATTTTCTACCATTTTTATTCTCCTTTTCATATATTTGACTCCTCTTCTTTTCACGTCTCCCTATAAAGACCTCTGTAAACTCTTGTAAACACTTCATGAAGAGGCTCTCCAGTGCATCAAAAGAACAGGACAAAAGCTGAACATGCAAATAAGGGGATCTCTGGGCCACTTTAAGCAACACTGACCCAGGCTAAAAAGTCACAGGACTAACATTTTGATGTAAAAATGTTACTCTTTTTTTTGCACCTTAAATAAATATGAACATTAACTCTCCAGAATGACTGTTTCCCTAGGTCAGTCCTGCTGAAGCGGCCTAGAGATTTGTTTTTTATTTGTAGCTGTTTACCATGTTTATGTTAATATTTGGCCTATGTATACTCAATTGGAAAGCTGAATATCAAAGAATTTGTTGAGGAAAAAATATGTTTTACATAAAATTTACCTCTGGGAGTACAGTGAGGCACACTTTTCAGACACAGCATCTCTCAGTATGGGGAGTTGTTTGAATGTCGTGTCCATGATCTAATGCGGATCACTGAGCCAGAGGAAATGGAAGACTACATAACCACCTAACTCTTACGGTGCATGGAGAGCTTCAGCAGCGAGGTGGACACATTAAAGTCCTTCATGCACATTTTCTTCTAATAAAACTTGCAGACCTGCCCATTGAAAGTTCTGAATGGTATTGTGAAGGGCAATATAAAATGTTAGCTAAAAGTATCTGGGAATGATAGGCGGATCAAAACATACGGCAGGAATATGAGGTCTACTTTTGGTCAGGATTTGGCAGCGAGGCCCCGCGGACTATAGGGCTGGAGAGGTGGATGAAATAGAAAGTGCTGGGCAGGGCAACAACATGTGGGCACTGAGAGGCGTCTTTGTGGCACTCTGCAGGCCGAGCAGCGAGGAGAGAAAGCAGAGAGGAGGAAGACAAGGGGGCGGAGCCAAGAAGACAGAATGAGGGGGAAGAAGAGGGGTTCTGATATGTCCCGGGGCACACGTGTTCCCTTTCAAACGCTGTCACACTCATTTTCGCTCACAGACATGCATGTGTGCACGCACGAGCGCACTCACACGCGCGCACTTAGCCATGCACAAACAGACGCACAAAGGGGGAAGAAAAAAAAAAAGGGTGAAGGGTGCAGGGTGCAGCTGAGAGGGGAAGACAAGCAGCTAAAGAGGAAAAGGCCATAACACAGAGGTGCAGGGGGGAAACCCTGCTGCAGATTCTGCTGTTGTTTTGTTTCGGGGGGGTGGCAGAGAAGCTGCAGACTGGTGGGGGTGAGGGAGGAAAGGCTGGAGACTTGGGTTCAACTGTAACTCACTGCACACACAGCAGGGAGGCACTGGATGGACGATGGAAGAAAAATTATCTCAGAGCCAAAAAAATGTCTTCCCTTCAAGCATATATGCACTCTTTTTTAAAGAATAACATACATTCATATCGCTTCTCCTCGCCCCCTTTGCAAATCTTTCACACACACACAAACACACATGCACATAAGGAGAGAAACATATGCCAGTTCTGTATGCAGAGCAGGAAAAAAAAAGAAAGGATTGATCACTCCATGGAGTCTGCCTATAAAAAATGTTCCTGGCCATTTTAATTCCTCATGCCTGGAAACCATTCCCGGATATTCCCACTCCCTGGGCCTGGAGAGACAAAGGCCAGGGTTCGCCCTTGTGTTGTGAATGTAGTATAAATGCATGCAGTAAATGCAGCCAGACAGACAATCCCCCCCATCACTCACTCATGCTCTCTCACGCAAATTGGGGGAGGGGCACATGGCCCCAGAAAACCACCCACGCATGCTACAAACACACACATACACACCCAGGACACATATACACATTAAACACACAACCCCATATGCACAGACACCCCCCTCCCCCTCCCCCAGCCCTTTACATTTCCCCAAATCTCAGCCCGCATTATTTCAATCCCTACGCAAACACAGCCAAACGGCTCTCCACCTGAGCTCTTTCCTCTTATTATAAATCCAAACGTAATGTAGGAAGAATGCAAAAGGACACAAATTCACATAAACACATCCCTGTGTATGAACTACTCATTTAAACCACGGTCATGTTAGCTCCTCATTATGTATCCAGGCCTCCCAGGTTTAAATCACAAAGAACGCCTCTGTCAAATGAGGGTTTAAATAGATTAAATAAATATGCATGGATAAACATGACTAAGTGAGTCTAGAGAGCCAGACGTATTTAATGCCAGCTGCTGACTATTGTAATTCATCTTAGACAGCTCTGCACTGGCAGGGGAGTGGGCTAGATTATTATCCTCCCCTTATTGAATGCATATGATTTACCAGCCACATCCTGAGGACAGCGGACAAGTCGCTCTTATTGTTTCCCCAGACAATGGACTCAAACAATTGTACTGGCTGCAAAGTGGACCACAATATTATTTCCCATGGAAATAACTTGTAACATCACTTGATGGTGTGGCTTATAAAGCAAACAACCCTGGACGTTTCTGAATATATCTCTGATGGTGTTTGATTTACCTGTCTAGCTAATATTTGACTATATTATATCTCTTTGCAAACATTTCATGGCAATTTCATGTTGTGTAAAGGTATAGGTTGAGGCATCCGTGTGTGTATTGGTAAGGGTAATCAGCCTTGTCTTGCAACACACACACACACACACACACATACACACACCATTTTCCAGGGGGGCAGATGGGGATCCCTCCCTCCGTGTCTCCTTCTCTGTGCCACCCCATCATCAGTCCACCTTTCTTTCCATGAAGCTCTCTCTCTCTCAACAGATGGACCCAGGAGGACACTGGGACGCTCCTAATCTGATGCTGTACATGCACAACCCACTCATACACAAGGGCACACGCACGCACACACACACACACACACACACACACACACACACACGCATACATTCTCTACAGATTAATCTATTTTGCTACGACAGCTTAATGCCATTTCCCCCTCTCAGACACAATTGCATCTCAGACAATAACATGTTCAAGTGCTTTATCAAGTGCTGTGTGCAGTCTGACCTTTTTGGAAAACAACAAAGGGAAACTGTGCCACAAAACAAAGCATCATCCACCATTATCTCCTCACCAGAGGAGCATTTCATACCCCTTTTCATTCCTCTAAATATTTCTATTCACGGTATATTACTCAGAATATGATTGTAATGCTTTTTTACAAGGCTTTAAAGCCGAAAGTTGATGAACACAAACAATAGCTGATCGTATTTCTTTCCATTTCCAAAAGAGAAGTGCTTGACAAACAAGATGTTGCATGGTTAGCTTTGTATGAAAGGAGATAAATGGCTAGATGTCGTGATTACTTGAGAGCCTCAGACCAAACTGTTTTCAGCTCACAATACTCCAAGTTTCCAGTCAAAATATCCTTTGCTCTGTTTCACAAACAATGCAGAGTTTTTTATGTCCTCCTGCGCAATAGACTGTGTGATATCTGTCTGTGTCTCCCCACATTCCACATGACAGTGGTAAACATCTGCTGCCAGCCAGCAGGAAGACAAACATGTTTCTCAATCACCAATATCTGACCAACATTTAATCCAGCTAAAAGAAATTAGAGATGCCCTTCATGCATGACAAACACAGCAAAGATCTCATAAACGAGCAGAACAACTGAATCTATACTAATGCCATTGATATTGACATGTACTCGTGAAAGGTAAATGCAGTCGCCTAATTCTAGTCTGTAAAGTGATAAAACAGTATTTGCATGTTTTAAAATTTTTGCATATATTTCTGAAAAGATAACACTTTCATGCATGCATGCCATGTAGCTCTTTGGTCGGTGCGAATTGCAAAGGTGCGCTTATTATCAAGATGAGACTCTGACACTGGTGCTGTTAAAACTGATGTTTTGAAACAAATATGAAAAAGTTCAGGAAAACTCTGCATGACTCCTAAACCTGATTTATTTCGCGGGTTTTCTCCTCTAAGCATGGGAAGCAGCTTGATTTTGTATAACAATATTTTCCAGTTCATGGGGTTTGCATTGTATTTTTGACAGGGGCAGGAAAAACATGACCCGTACAGTGAGCGAGCGTCCTCCCTTCAATGTGCGCATTGTAACAGCAATTGCATGAAATTATCTATGAAAATACGATCGTTCAGGACTGAAAACACATCCTCGCAAACTTCTACCAAACCGCGTTTAAAAGGGAAATGTGGTCAATGGCAACTTTCTGTTAGTGCATGTTGGTGAGCGCAGAAATTGCGCGCGGTTACAGGATACATATTTCTCTATCGCTTGTGTATGGATGCATGCTTATTTTTTATCCAACAACCACACAAATATTCGCTACCTGCATTAAATACACACGGAGATCATCCAAGTAGATGGCAAAGTGTTAAATCTGTGAATTTTCTTTAAACGCGCATTTAAACCCTACATGCCTTTTGTGCACAATCACAACATGCATTCAAACTGTACATTATTTTTGCATGGATTATTTAAGAATTTACTTACGATTTCAGAGGATTATGAATGACAGTCGCCATTTTCCTGCAGGACTGTAACGTAATATTCCAAATCTCGGTGTAGTTTGGGACCCTTATGAAAAAAAAAAAGACAGCCAATGCCGTCCTGGGCAATGTGCTCCCTACCAATACAACAGCAGCATCAAGAAATCAGGCGTGGCTTCACAGAAAACTGTCAAAATCAATGTCCAAGTCCTCCAAGAGTCGGGTACATTTAATAACTATGAAATACGTTTTAATTGTGCATTATTACAGAGGGAACTACAGGTTTGGAAATAATAGGTTTAAAATAGACTGTGGCCTGTGTCAGTATGAGGTGTAGGCTACTTTGCCAGGGTCAGCAGTGAATTGATGCTGATGGCTGTTTGGACAATGCTTCACCAGCCTATAATGCAACCATTTATTTTCATTAATCGGAAAAGGTGAAATGAAATGTACGTTGTTTAATTAGGTATGGTGGATATTGTTGTATGGATTGTTGTGTTTAGTCTATATCATTAACAACTCCACATCTCATTTATGTTACACAGTCCTGGCTAATCCAGTAAAATAAAATATGCATATTGTAATTTGATGGCTAAGCAAAATAATTCACAGGATAAGACCAACCAATGATTACGTGCAACGTCAGACACCATTGTGAACAATCGACCAATGAGATTTCGGAAGGTGGGACTTAGCTAGTCACGTGGCCTCAACATGGCAGGAACTTCATCTACAGTGTGTAGCTTATTAGGCATTTAATTGTAACATTATGTAAAGAGTTTGGGAAATGCTGATAATTTACCTGCGAACGAAGGTGCGCATATTAAATCGTTAAAAAAGGGCTTTCAGTTTTTTCCATTTTTAATGTTATAGCTTCATATCAAAAGTGTCGGGAAAGATGTCTAACGTTAGCTCATGAATGCTAACGATAGCCAACTTGCTAGCTACCAAAGTAAACTGGCAGTACACTTATATATTTTCTTGCTTTACACATACAAGCGAATGACAAAGTGGTGTCGGGATCCTTCACTTTGGGGCCCAAACAGAAGGGATGAAGAAGTGGAACTGGAGAGAGGGGCAGAGACCCCGCAGGCGACACGGTCACCGCCACGAATGGTACAGAGGTAACAGGCACAGATCAACACAGGACGACCAGAGGTGAGTTCAGTTTAGGGACCCGTCTGTGAAGGTTGAACCCCTGAATAACCATACCAGGCTGCTGGTAGTTGATGCCAATGCGAGTGACTGCATTGCTGTTGATGCAGAGGGATAAGAAGACAGATAGATAGATAGATAGATAGCATTGGTATTCTCATCAAAATGTTGATATTCACTTGGTACCCACGTATAGACTCTTGTGAAATGATCCCATCTTATGCAAGTCATATACAGAAAACAGTGAATGCAAACTATAGGAGACTTTTTTTATGTTATAATGAAATGTGTTTATAACATCAGCAAAATGCCATTTGCCCAGTGCCTATGTTATTACTGAAGAATATATTTTACCTCCATGACAGGTATGGGTACAATGAAGCAGGGCCATCTTTTAGAGCCTCTCAGAGGAGCTGTGATGAAGACCAGTCCTCCTCTTCCTCCTCTTCATCTTCCTCTTCTAAGGCCAGCAGTGCTGCACCTGGTCAGTACCAAACAAGGCAATAACACCGCTGCTCTCCCAAATTACATGATGTAGTATTTAGTGTTGAGAGTATCTCATTTACAGGCAGCAGAAAACCAGCCTGTTAGTGTTGTATCATCCAGTGGATGCTGTTTTTTCAGTGTTGAGGTGGAGCCCCAATTTAATGAAATGATAAAATATGTAAAGGAATTATGAAGGAGACTGTTCTGGTTTGATATTTTATTTTTAGTTATTTGTGACTCAGCACTGTGACTCAATCCAAGTAGACTCTTGCATTCTTGATGAGAAAGTCCTTTCCAAGTTTGTCTTGGAAAGAACAACTATTTCATGAGAGCAAGCACAGAGTAGCTTCATAGACTGAGACATGCCGAGTGCTGCTCATTCTTGCAGTGAGTCTTGGGACTTGTCATTCATTCTTGTCAGTCAAGCCACCATCTGATGCATCCTCGGTTGGGAGGTGAGCTTCCAGGATGTTTGTCTGTCCTCTGACCTTGTGCTGTTTTGTTTTGGAGTCATTTTTTGGCTGTTAGATGCGCACACAAGGATGCAAACTGAGAAAGAAACAGTGTCTAGGGTGATTATCAAATCAAGATTTTTGTTAAGTTAGCTTAAAGAGAACAACCTTCTAGTTAAGACAGGCTGTGTGCTTTAAATCGCTTATATACAGCTGTTCATTTTCCCAGCTGTGCTATAGACTGTGATCCTCCTCAGACATGATGCATCACTTTCACTCTGAGTCTTGGGATTTCACGCTCATTCTCGTCAGTCAAGTCACCATATATAGCTCCTTCATTGGCAAGTTAAACATCTGGGGTCCTTATTTGTTTTCCATATGTTGCTTTGTTTTTGAATCATGCTTTGACAGTTTGAAATTATGTGTCATAGAAGAGGAGAATTCGTACTCCATTTCCCCTTGTTCATGCTGCTACCTGTTTACCATTTTCACACATTGATTAACCTGGTCTGCTTTTCCTTTGTCAGAGCTGCCAGGCTTCTACTTTGATCCAGAGAAAAATCGTTATTTCCGCTTGTTGCCGGGACACAACAACTGTAACCCGCTGACCAAAGAGCAGCTGCAGGAGAAAGAAAGGGAGAAACAGAGATCCAGGATGCTCACGGAGGATGACAAGCCCAGAAAAGTAAGTTTGCTGTAGCAGAAAAAAAGAGATCTTATTGTTCTGTAGCAGTGTGTCTGCAAAAATAAAACTCACAAATAGACCGTTTCCTACTGTTTGCAAGTGAGTCTAGATGAAAACATTTAAATGCCTAAATCCTAATTGCCCTTAAAATTGAAAGCTGATTAGATGAGTCATGGATCGGGTATGTAGTCCATGCGGTTTGGTTAAACTTGCCAAAGCGAGGGAAAACAGAAATGATGACTGCCTTGGGACGCAGTGTGCTAAACATTTTTAATTGATACAATGGAGCATGTATCACTTGATTCACAGAAAGCACCACGAGCAGGACTGAACACATCACTGCTGCTGCAGAAAAGACACCTTGGCCTGTTACCTGGGAACTCCTATTGTAGGTACTGTATCAGTGTTTCTTGTGCAGATTCAAACATGGATGCACACACAGCTGTACTTCTAGTATCCTAATTACTGCACGTAATTTATTTGGATACCCACAGCTGTAATGCATTACAGAGAATAACCCACTGGAGTCCTAAAGTCCTAGAGTAATACTAATCAGTTCTGTATGGGGAGCATGGATTTTCTTTCTTTGTAGCCCAGCTGGCACTTAACAGTAATAACAGTGGTAATAAATTAAGTGGTTTTCAAAATACTCTTCACATGCCTGGCAGTAAAGGGGAAACAAAGACATTGTACAAATGCTGGATAAATATTACATTTTGACACAAAAGGTAATTTTAACAGTAAAGGTGCCACTTGAAAATTGAGTTTGAATTAAGGAAATTGAATTGGCATGTCATTGCTACAGCTATCCGGCAAAATAATGGGACCTCTAAGGTATAGAAGGCAGACTAAGTAATGTTAGAGCTGGATTCTGGGGGCTCTGTGATGGTGTGGGGCGTTATGTCATTATGATGGCGTCTGTGTGTCTGTGCAAGGATACAAATTAGTGAACACAATAAGTCAATAATCAAACTTCCTGCTAATGCAACAGGTTTCCTCTGTAGACAAGATAATCTGATTAGATTTCACCTTGCTACATAAATTTGCATATTAATGAAGAAAAAACAATTTTCACAGAAGTATTAGTAGTATTACTTAGTATTACTCTGAAGCACCTTAAGATGTGGTGTTCATAGTATTACTGCCCCTGTATTATGTGAAAATGAGCATGTTGACATACAAACGTTTGTGAAGTAATGCTTAATTACTTAGTGCAGTTAATTGCTTAATTGGCATGAGTGGTTATGTGGTTTAGCTCCTCTCAGACAATTAGAGGGAAAAGTAAACACTAATAAATGTTCAGCCACTCTGTGTGAGTGCTAGATAAACTCAACAGAAATGCAAGCTTGTGCACTCAAAGGATTTTTCAAGCTTTAGCCCAGTCAAAGGAAAATGAATTTCTCTCTGCACCAGAGCCTAAACCCAGTTCTTCATGCACTTTGTATT
>OMLF01048749.1:0-27595 GCA_900302615.1 Holocentrus rufus | reverse complement strand
CGTCATCCAGGCTCTCACATCACAGGCTGTCCTTTGACAGAGCTGTGAAGGATGAGCGCACCATAGGCTTATAATGAAGTGGCCCTGAACAAGCCGGAGAGAGAGGACTGCATTGCATGTCAGTTTTCGGTTTGTGGCTCCTTCTGATAATGGCTCTTTTCTCTTCCCACAGCTGAGGAGGCCAAAGAGCTGGAGGAAGAGGAGTCAAAGACAGGTCAGCAAATCCACATGTGCTCAATCCTCCAGTGGGGTTCTTTCTATTGGCAAACAGCGCTAATCAGATGCTTCTGGGATGGACCGGTCGAGGCTATCGTTGTTGCTACGCAACTATTTGAAAACCTACTTGAAGTCTGAAACTCTTGCAATATTAGTAACTGCACTCTGAGCAGTGTAAACATGCTTGGCTCTCATGCAACAGCGTGTCCCATCCGCTGAAAACAATAAGAAAATGAAGCTAGCACTGTAAAAGCCGGTTCCCACTGGACATGCAGACTTAGACCCTTAAGGCCTCTCCTGCACTCAGCACCACCCTGATGCAGGCCGATTAATTCTTGACGCATGCACATTCTCATTTGAATTTGAATTAAATTATAAGCAAGTTAGGTCTTGCATAAATTTTCTCTCCGCTTTTCAAGTGCGCCATTGAATCAAGACGAATATTTCCGCCTCTTTTTGCCTGATGTGAGCAATATGATATTTTGCTTAGTATCAGTATGTCCTTATGAGTCCGGAATTAATTTTGCTATTAGCAAGCAGGGCAAGTTTCTTCTGCCTGCCCAGCCATGGTGACTACCCCTCACAGTCCCGAGCAGCTCTCCCTCAAGCATTAATGTCATTAGAGTTATTCATTTGACTCCTTCTTTAGTCTGATTGAATTATTTAGCCTCTCTGTGAACGGCAAAGTTAATACCATGTGATTTTAATAAGCCGAGAGGTGAAGGAGGGTCTCTGAGTGGAGGGGGACAATGACTTTCATTCTCTATTGCCTCTCTCATGAATGTTTCAGAGAGATCTGTGCAGCCAGCAGCAGGGTCAGCCGTCCCGCACCTTAGTACACTTCACAGCACAGCGTTAGCTAAAGGGGCGGGCAAAGGAGAATTTAAAGGGGGTGCACTCTGCTGACAAGATGGCAACTCCCAGCTCCCCTCGCTCTCCCACTCCCTCTCTCTCTCTCTTTCGCCGTCATCCACGCACCTGGTTCATGCCAGGTGGACATTATGGGTGCTGAGCTGGTGAAGTTGAGCTCCTGGCTCTCCCTTCGGAGAAAACTCTTTAAGCACTCCAGACAGGCAGCTTTGTTTTGCCATCTGGCTCCAATTGCGCTCGCAACGGCCGAGGTTCCTACATGAGACAAAGGAGCTGAAATGAGGCGCACTTTAATAAACCCAGTATGATGAGGAGCCACGTTTATATGTTATCTTAATGAGCTGTCCAGGGGAGAGCGCGCCTCCTCTTTCAAAGCCCGTCTGATTGGAACAATACCCAGTGATAACGAGGGACCTGGGCTCATTCATTTGGAAAGGAGGAGGCTCCTTTTGTTGCCTTTTAAAGCAGAGGGCAGCAAATATTGTATAACAAACACTGCAGCTCAAATTCCAGATTCACTCGCAAGTTGCACCCCAATCCCCCTGCACACACACACACACACAAACAGGTACACATGCACAGAAAGGGGAGCACACACACGTGCACACATCTAAATGTCTTCAAATCTTGTTTTCTTCAAACAAGTGAAGAATCTGCCAGTGGGATCAGTTAATCCCACTTATCTCTAATGCAGTTTCTTTTGCATTTGTCTTTAGTATAGATATGTTGAAACAAGACAGAATGATACAGATCAGCGCACTGGTATCAAGAAAATGACTCTTGATTCAAGAAAAATTTGGAAACAAGTTGATTAACATTGGAAGCCAGTGGGATTATCTCATCACACTGGCAGAACATGAAAAAAACAAGATTATAAGACTGAATGTGAGACCAAATGACTCGCTAAGATGACGATTTTTTTTTTTTTAATGTAGTGAAACACACTTGTAAACTCATGCACAAACACGCACACACACAAACACCCAGATATGGACACACTATTTCTTGCCAGCTTCAGCTCCCTCACCTCCCCACATCCTCTCCGAAATGAGTTTAGTAATCTGAGCATGATGTGCTGTTTAGAGGCGGCTGCAGTAATCCGAGTGCAGCTCCCCCTGTCAGAAGCCGGCCTCAGCCTGCGCGTGTTAGCTCCTGTCTCGCTAACTCCTGGACTCTAAGGATTCAGGCCTTAGCAACAAGGCCGTGGAGGGGAGGGTTAGCCGGTGACCCAGTTGTTTGACGGAGGAAGCATCATCAGAGAAAGAACAATTTGAAACACCCTGTGAGAAAGTCTCTCTGCTGGGTGTTGAATTAACCCGTCTTAAGTGGCGAGGTAAGGTGCTGTGAAGGTGAAAGACTGGGGAATATTACGCATCATAATGCTGATAGCATAGAGAGAACCCCCCCAGCACACACACACACACATACATACACACACTTCCACCCCCCGCTGCCTCCCCCTGCATGCCAAGGCCACTGCTGAAGGATGGATGACAATTGCTGGAATCGTATTAAAGCCTCAAGCTCAATAGCTCATCACCCTAAATGTCTTGTTGATTTTAAGGAGCTAGCTAGCTGAGGCAGTCTAAAGGTGACTCTTTAGTAGATAGACAAAAACAAGGACAGCTGTACCAGACTCAAAGTCACCTCTGTGCTTATTATATTCCTCTCTCAGTCCTGTCTATTGGATTATTCACACAGCTATGGGAATACAACACCTTATGTGCACGAGTACCAAAATATCAGTGTTTCCCACAGGTTGATAATTTATTTGTGGTGGTGTTCATTATTTCACGGCCTGTCATGGATTAGGAATTAATTGCTTATTACTTACCTGCAGCGAGAGCTGGGTGTCAAATGGTGAACGGGCGACATGTGAGTCGTTGCACTGCACTCATGCTAACTTTCCACCTGAGCGCCAGGCAGCTTTACATATCTTTGATTAAAACGTGTGAAGTTACTGGTTATGAATACAGTTATAATCCATTATAAATGTGAGATTGGAACAAATTAGAGACGTTTCAATTTTATTTTCACAGTGGGAGACCCATTCAGATTGGTTGCAATGCTACTGGTCTTCTGGTCAGCGCATTGCAAAATACCACTTGCACAGCCAGCTCTTTATTATGTGATGTGAATTTGACAAACCTGAGATTAAAATACTGTATATAAAGGCAGGTGGAAATCTTCTTTGGACGGCCACCCAGGCTGCCCAGGTAAAGTCCCTGCATGGGAAACACTGAATGAAAAACCTTTATGTTTCTCATGGGAATCAAAGCCTAACCTCCTGACTGAATGAGCTGCATAGTTTAAAGATGTCCACGTGGAACTGGGCTGCAGGTTCCCTGGAGTTAAATCCTGTTTTATTTCCACAGGGAACAGAAACCCATGGTATTTTACAATATGTGGAAAATGATGTGTGGGAAAGATGTTTAAAATATCATCAAAAAATATATATATATACATATATATATTTGGCCCTAAAAAGCCTTATAAGAAGTCAGATAACTGTAAGCAACTGGAAAAGTTATACTGCAATCTATCTAACAATTAGAAATTGTTAATTGCTGCCAAATTCTCATAATGAAACTCATTTGCTTTGCATATTTATTGGCATTTATTTCCAAACCCAATCTAAGCCACCAAACATAGGGTTGATAGCAGTGATCTATACTCTGGATTGGAGGTATTAAGACATAATGCAAAAACCTGGGTCCTTGAAATACACTGAATATCGGTCTAAGCCTTATTTTAAAGTGGCCGTTGTATTTCTGCAGTGTAAGTCAGTTTTACGAGCCTACCTATCACTGACATACCATGGACATGACCTCCCTTTTCACTGGCACCACAAACCGCTTCAGGGCTCTCCCAGCGGTCACACATTCCTGCTTTAAAATATGTAAATAGAGCATACATGACGCCTTCATTATGAGATATGGGTCACCGGATAACTTCAAGACTGCTAATTAAAAGAACTCCCTGCGCACCATTGCGTATCCATACAAACATTACACTAATTCTGCACTGATGGTCCATGCTGGTTCAGCATCATACAATAAGCTACATGTTTAGTACCGTGTTTTCCCCAACACACACGAGAGATGCTGTTTTGGTGTCGTAGGCCAAACAACTCCGGGAGGAGAATAATGATTGAGAATTACAAACCTCTTAATCACATGCATCATATGGGGTACAGTCGGTGCTGAATCCTCTAATTATATCCCCGTAGATGCTTCCCATGCACACCTTCTCATTATTTCTATATGTTCCGTATCTCCTATATGACCTGTATTTCATATTGGACGTGGAAAATGCTCCGCTGCTGGCCCACAGCTGACTCGTTAAGCACTTTCATTAAAATCAATGCTACAATTTATATCAGGCATACACGACCGGCAAGTCTGCAGCGGTCTTGCAAGTTGGTTGTGATCAGTGTTGCCAGATGGGAATTATTAAACTATCATACCAGAGTCTTAAAATTATTGTATTTTGAAGAAAATCATTGTATAAGAACAAATGAAGAGAAACTATAGGCATAAATGTGTATTTTCACAAAAGAAAGTATTTATTGTGAGCAACAACCTTGTTTGACACCTCCTACTTTAGCCAATTACAAAACAGGAGGAGAAAACATTTCATTTGCTCACAACATAGGCTGCGATGCTCCTGTGGACGTACGCATGAGACACGTTTTTGAATGTCTTTCCTTTTAAGCACAGATCTAGGATCAGATTTCTTTAACACTATTAGTGAATGTTAAAAGGAAAAATTGATCCTGAATCAGCAGCAGATAATTCATGTATTATTTCCATGAAATTATCATACATTTGGCCACTTTTTGGTGTTATTCATACATCATACAGAGAGCTAAATTAGCACACAAATACAATTATTATCATAAGTCTGGCAACGTTGGTTGTGATTCTGAACCTACAGTATTGGAAAAAAGACATTCGTGAGCTTGTTTGCCCTGCTTCTGTTGCGCGTCCTGCCTGAATAACCGCCCGACTAGAAACGGTACACACTCACTTTCGTTCTGCTGGCCCTGCACTGAGAAACGGTTGTGTTATGTTACAAGCACAGAATGCCAATTAGTTGCCGAACTTTTTCCTTGTTCTGCCCCTCCCTCCTCCCAGTTTGACATCAAACTTATCAAGGATGTATTGCGCACCAAGCTACATCTTCAGCCTCTCGGAGGTTATCTACTAGTCCATGAAGAAAAGGCCAGCTGATCATTGTCAGAGTCGAAGAGATAGCAGAGAACTAGCAGCTCCTAAATCATTTGGAATAATGAGTGTTGTCACGGCTAATAAAAGCAGTCAAACCACTCAGCGCTGCGCATTACAACAACAGGCCGGCCCTGCTCCCAGCGTGTCTGGATGATTTGAATATTAGATCAAGTAACTGTGAAAAGAGCACCTTAGTAAGGGGTCAGGGATACAGGTGCAGAGCGGCTCCAGGAGCGAAGGAGATCCATCCCCGGGACGAGTCCCCTGTACAGACGCCATCTCCGCCCCTCTTGCCCCCTCTTGCCCCCTCCTGTCATGTAATCTAGGCTCATCTGACGGCACAGCCAAGGCCCAGTGGGAGAGTGTCTATCCATCTCACTACCCCAATCTGCCTCCCCTGTTTGTGTTCCTAGGCGCGCCTTGGTTCCACATGAGCACTCAGCTGCTGTGACTAATTAAATAAAGCGCTGTGCCCTCTGCTTCCTGTTAGCCATGGCAAGGTTGGTGCACAGAGACAGTGCAGAGGAGAGGGGATAAAGGGAGGAGGGGGGAGGGGGGCATGATAATAACCACAAAGACTGCGAAAATACTTCAGCATCTGCTGTTTAAAAATGTTTCTAGGCTAAAAGACCGGTGCTGTTTGTTTCACCGGGACGTTGTTATGTGATTTTTGGCTGCACTCTTGACACCTCTTTCTATAACATGTTGAACTTACGTCTTCATATCATTCTCTTTCTTTCAGCCATGACACCACTGAAGAGCTAAAGCCAAAGGAGGAAAGAGGTGAGCATTATTTGAATATGTGCATATGTCTTCTTGTGTTACAACACTCAGGTGTCTTCATTTCTCCTCCTCACAATTGCCAAGTGTCAGTAATATTCCTGAGCGCACAAAGTGTCCAGAGTCTCTGGGTAAGTGGGGCTTTAATGAGGCTGGGCTGCATTAATTCAGTGGACACTCAGGAGTATGGGGAGTCTTGACATTTTGATTCCAGGAATCACAGGTTCACCAGTTGCCATGACGAACCTGTTTCATGTGACATGGCATGCTGACATGAACGCCCATGGTCTGCTGGTGAAACCCCAGTAGAAGTCTAATTAATCGCAAACATTTAAAGTGTGAAGTTGTTCGTGCGCCTGTGTCTTTCCGTGCTTTTGTGTTTGTGCTTTTTTGTTGTAGTGCATTTTGTGTGAACTATAGTTTGTTTATTCATTGTCGACTTGGCAACATCACCAGCAAGAGGCTTTATTATTAATTATGACTTGCTATTTCCTGTAAATTTAGGTTTAATAGCATAAATATTTGATATACAATATTTTACTCATTATTTCAAGCTGTTCATATGTTGCCTATAAATTAAAGCCGAATGCTTTAAAGCAGAGAACCAGATTACATGTACAAAGCTACCCAACAATGTTTAACCATTATTGCTGCATGATGCACAAGGCACTGTGGGATATGCCAGATACAGGGTTTGCGTGCTTTGAATGTGGTCACTGCAGTAGTAACTGCAATAGCAACTGTTTGTTTCCGTGTGTGTGTGTAATATTCTTTTCTATATTAGCCGCCATACTTCATTCCCCAGTATCCAATTCAGAAACACCCATGTGACATGAGTGTATGGCTGTGTTGCCTCTTTTTTGATGACTCCGCTGTAGCAGCAGGGGTGACCTGAACCAGGGACAGCAGCAGTAATACAGTGGTAGGCAGTGAGGCTTCATCTATCTCCTGTAGTGATGGGAGCCTGGGCGCTGTCAGTGTTGGACCCCAAGGCCCTTGGGGAGAGAAATAGGATGCTCCCCGGGCTGGCCCTTACGCTCGCTCAAGCATAGTCAGGCTGTGACAAGCTCCATCTCCCTCCTCGGGCCCAGCGGAGGGACCTCTGCAACACACAGGCCAGGGAAGCCTAGAACCTCAGAGCTATTTTAGGAAAGCTACAGTACAGTACTGTAACAACAGAGGGCAATTTTTTTTTTGTTGTCATTGCTTTTTCTGGGGGCGAAAAAAAAAATCGATATTTTCCCTGTTTACTGTGACAAAGATGTTTTGATATTTGAGGGTGGATATTTTAGGAGGCATTTTAGAGGCACTCCATCACTTTTGATTTGACAGATATTGAAATTTTTTTTGTCACCATGGTGCTGGAGTGATAGCAGCGCAGTGTGTAGCTGGCCCCTCTTATCTCGGAAAATGAGACACAATTCGATACACACAGCTGTTAGTCAGCGGATGATTGTTTCCCTCTGTTCAGCAGCGTTCACAATTTCGTCTGCTAATAAGGAACCACTGTACTTTAAGTCCCCGCATCCTTCGGCTTCGCAGCAACTCATAAGCAGAGGGGATTTGTATGTGTGTGTGTTTGTACTGTACATACACACATCTACTCAGGAGTAGGCAGAGGAAAGAAAGCTGGGTTTAGTCACACTCACTTCACTGCTACCTCATTTCAACAGAGAGTATGCACCCTTGCTGTATCTATATTTCACTGTGCCATTGATTTTCTTACTGTAATAAGCAGCACTTTGGTGTCAGCGGTGTGAATATCTCTTTATTACAGGGTTGGACAGTTACAGCTTGTTTTTATTATACCCTGATTGGACCTTGCCATAAAGCCGTAGCATGCAGAGTGAGTATAAGATGATGGAGGGCGCAGAAAGTAATTTCCTGTAACTAGCCAAAATAAAGTCCAGCCAGTAGGAGTCAAAGGGAGGACATTTGTCATTACTATAGTATCCACTGACCTTCACTGTCACGGTTATTGCTAGCTAATATCCTGCAAGCCCCCAGACCTCTCTGCTGCTGAATCACTCTGGATCAATTATTCTAATATTTGTGTGGCAGTTTTGGTATCGATTAGCTCATTTATGCAGAGTGCAGCTTATCTTATTTAATAACGTAAGGCATTGCATTTGATTAACTTCTTTTCGTGTCAGGGAGCATTTTGTTTTCATAAACCTTTGCCTTGACAATGTAGGTGCTGGGTTGTGACTTTTTTTTTTATTATGAGCTTAAGCTTTTATTTTTTCAGTGCGAGCATTGCTATCTGCAGCACATTCAATATTTTGTGTACTGTGCACACTGCTTTGTGAGTGGCTGAGCCTCGCTGTGTGTCGTCGTAAATGTTTTCTGATTGTTCTGGAGACTCGGTGGTGTGGGGTTCTGGAAACTCGGACAATAGTAGAAGTGTGCAATGAACGCCAACAGGAGCCCTTCGGTACGCCATACATCTAGGAAACACCATTTTCACAGCAGCCATTTGGACATGAAATAGCAGGTAAACACAAGTGTTACTAATTGCATTAATTAAGGTTAAATTCCATTTAACCGTAGCAACAGTCTTCCCAGTGAGCCAGCATGAACAATAGCAGGACCCTGGCTCTGTTAGACCTAAATGGAACTGAAACATCATTAATATCATGAGTAACACCTGTGTTTACCTGCTATTTGTGAAAAAAGTCTATAAAGTCTGTGAGCATGCTGTCATTCGTTTTTGTCTGCGCTCCATATTTGAGGAAAAGTTTTCAGGAAGGCATAGCTTCCCGACGGACATCTGATTATGTTTCAGGGCTGCGATTAATTCTCTTTCAGCTCACACATTTAAATCAGCATCTTCAGTTTGTGGAAAATTAAAATTTTAGAAGAAAAACTTTACTCGAAAAGGTTGTCATATCTAACCCTTCAAGAAATAATTGGGAAATGCTTTATTAGCAGCAAATTAATCACAGCTTCTGTTGACAGTTTGAATTAAATGAATTTAAAGTGAACTGACCCTGGGATGAAGTCTGAAACGTTGCTGCTTGCTCCTGACTGAGAATTTTCTGGCGTAAAGGGGAATTCCGGGTTTTTATCAGTCAGGGTCTCATTTTCCTTACATTTCCCTCCTTATTTTGCCATAATGATGATTTGTGTTTGAAAATTTGTAGGTTGAAAATAACGTCAAACTGCAACTGTACAGTTACAATTTTCTATTTGCATCTTGAAGGGAGATTTATGAAGCCCACATTTTCAAAGCAGTCCTTTTGAATGCATCACATTCGATGAACAAATTACTTTGTTACTCAACTAAAATAAAGAATGAAAAGTCAGGATGTGAAACTGAAATCTTGGGCGACTTTTTGGGTCAAAATTTTGCTTCCGGTCACCAGACCTGTATTCATGATTAGACGCATTAGACGCATTAGATTACATTAATTTATTTTCTTTAATTATGTGCAAAGAGGCAACAAGGAATGGGATTGTGCAGAACCATGGCCTAGCAAGTGATAGCTGTAAATGAGAAGAGAATGAATATTCAAAGGCAGGCACAAAGGGAATAAAGAAAATTCGACAAAATGAAGACCGACAGATAGTCCCAGTCATCTACCTGAGGACCAGCAATGAATTCCAATGAGAGAGCAGTTATTAATATGTCTAAAAGGACAGGCCCTATAGGTACAATTAGTGCAAGATAATGGTCCTTTCCCCACTCCTCCACTAAAGTTGTGAAATATTGATTTAATTCGCTCCTATATATTCACTTAAACTCTGGACTGTCACTCCAAGAATATATCTCATTGTAATGTTTTTCCCTGCACTGGCGGAAGGTTTAGTCTGTCATGTTTTAGTAAGTAGAGACAGCATATCACTTTGAGCAGCCCTTTCTCAAAGGATGGAGAAGATAACAAGGGGCAAAATAGAGTGAGATATAAAAACGGAAAACCCTTCCAAGTGTATTTTAAAGCCACGCCGCAGCTGGTTCAGGGAGAGAGGATGAGAAGCCAGCATGTGGCGTGAGCTTTCCCTGGTGAGGCGCTGACCTTTTGAGTTTATGGGGGAGAGGAATGAAGGACTGGGAGCGACGGAGGGGAGCTCCTCAGGTTCCTCGCTGCTGCGTGTGCGGGGCGAGACCCGGTGGACGCTGATGATGTCAGACAGAACACTTACGCTGGACGCTCTCCGGGGAGGGGCGGGCTGTCGTGGAATGAAGTCTCATTCTGACTCACTGTTCCCATATCTCTGATTTCTGCATTATTTATGTTTTTGTCTCAGCCGTTTATCAGCATTTTTATACCCCGCAGCCTCATTCTACAGTACATCTCCGCTGGCATATAGGCTGCAGCAGTGATGACCACTGGGGAAAGCCAATAACAGAATCTGCTAAAATAGTACCTCATATTGATATCAGCAGCCTATAGAATGGACAGATATGCTGCGTAGCAATCTCGCCATACTGTTAAGAATCTTGGAGAACATCCGTACACATCAAAATAGTGCAGTGAAAAATGAAAAATAACAAGGAAAATGCTGTGCTGGCTCCAGTTTTTTTTTTTTTTACCTTTATAATGATTTTTATGACACGAACTTGGTAATATCTGAGCTGTGGCAGGGGGTGCACAGGGACTGAATCACTGATCAATGACAGCTAATGAACACAGCACGAGTTCTGCTCTGTTTGCCTCTCCAAAGAGAGCCGGCTCCTCCAGAGAGCTCTTTCTCTCTTATTTTTGCCAGAGAAGTACAGGAGCCTTCACTGAAACCAACTGCCTCCAGGCTCAATTAACTACCATAGATTACTCATAATGCAGATGAGAGACTGTGTATGAGATTAACGCTGTGATGGTGTTGAAAAACACACACATACACACACAGACTGTATACATGCATCATATGCGTACACACCACACACACACACACATACATAAGCCTTGAGGACACCTGGGATATTATGATGCTGAGACATGCAGCCAATGTATAGACACTAAAAAGCACAGTGAAAGATGCAACATAACAAGCAAAACAATGCTCTGTTTCCACTTTTTTCTAAACAGATTATCCTGATAAAAAATAGATGTTATCACTACACACTCACACACACACGCATAGCCATGGGGGCAATTGGAGCATTTCGCTGGGCTCCATGCACCAAAAGTATAGACATCAAATAGTGCAATGAAAAATAAAATTTAATGAGCAAAAGGCTGCACTGGGCCTATGATCTTCATGGTAAACAACTGGTAATATCTTTACACATACGGACATGCACGCACAGGAACAGCTGGGACATTGCAGCAGGCTTTATGCAGCAGACGAACGCTCTGCGCTGATGCTTATAGCTCCATGGTAATGGCGTGATTAGAGTTGTGTATGGTCACCAGGTCAGGGCTCCTGCTCACTGTCAATTCCCCTAACTGCCCGATTTCCCCTGAACTGCCACAGTGCTGCTTCGTCTCTCTTTTGGTTGCATGATGTCTACAATTCAAGGCAGTGATACAGCTGTTTACATGTTTTTGGATGTTGCTACAAGAAGGGGCTAGCATGATTTTTGTTTGAAACAATGCAAGTCTTAATTAATCCCAGGCTGTTGTTTACAGTGTAGGGCCATCAAAGGGAATATGTTCAGCATATCAAGAGAATTACAGATGGCACAAACCTAAATACTGTGGAGATGGCTTACTGTGATGGGAATATGCAAAATGTGTTGCTTATTGAACAGCGAGATGACTTTTATGTGCAGCTTTCAGAAGCGTGAACACGATCTGAACACTGAGAACATGCACATGGTCTGATGGAAGAGGCAGCTTAAACATGCATGGATCCCTGTACTGACTAACTGGCTCAGAGCTTTTTCACTATGGAGGAAGATTAACTAATGAGAAAAAAAGAGGACCAAACAACCAGAGAGGGAGTCATTCAAAATCAGGGGCATAGAAAAGATGCCGTTGAAAGCTGTGTGATAATACTGGCTTCAGAATATTTTGGGGGCGAATTTTTTCCTCTCTAAAATAAAATATCAGATTTGACTGTTGAAATGAATGAGTCTGTGAGTCTTGTTAGAGACGGCTGATTGGTGGAGAAATTCAACCTGATGCTGTCTTAAAAAGCAGTCAGAAATTATTACCATCCCGCTCTCCTTCGCCTGGGTTACCAAACATCTTGAATGATCTGTGTGTGAAGGCTACTGCAATAGCTACGATTATTATTTTTTTATGCTTTCTCACTCAATTCAGACTAATTTGCTTATGATATTCTGGATAAGTATTGGTAACACTTCTCTTGACTTCTGCAGTCATACTTTATGCCACACTGCTTACACACACAGCCGTAGAATGTTTTTGTAACATGTCAGCATGGGCTGTGAAACTTGTCAGCCAACATGTCTCTGCATCAGTCACCCAACGTCCTGCACATTCATTGCAACTGGCAAGTCTGATGTAAATTTATTGGCAAAATTGTAATTTAGGTAATGAAAATATCAGTGTGAGTCAGCTCTGAATGGCAAACAGTAAGGTGAGTTGAGCTGAAGGGTCAAATTCCCTGTATTGCTGCAACACCATTTACATTTCCTTAGTCACCCCACTTTTCAGGCTACTAGTCTGACATAAACTGTGAAATAATATTCACTTTGCTGAGAAAATTTAAGGCATCATGGCTAGATTCAAGGACTGAAACCAGGTTAGAATGGTGATAGTTATAGCATAAAATCCACAAATCATTGCATTTTCCAGGAAAATGGGTTTGTTTTTACACTGCCTCAGTTTGTGTGTGCCATTATTGCCATAGCTTGAAGGATGGAAGGTTTTTCGCAATGAAGCATATGGTGTTATATGTATTATAGCAATAAAATAAACATCTTAAATAGAAAGCAATCACTGACAGTATATATGGATACTTGAAAGTAAACATGGTGTATTATGGGTTGTGTAATATAAAAAGAAACTGGAACAAAAAGGTGGCTGCCAGTGGCTGGAAAAGAGAGATTCCTCCACTCCATCCAAAGTGGAAAGTCATAAATTCACAGCTGATGATAATTACGACCTCGATGTGATCCAATGGTCCAGATTAATTAAACTGGGGAAGAAACATTGACAGCCTTAAGATTGACTGTCCAGTGTAAATTATGGGTCCTGATCCAATGCTAATACCATGTCAAGTGTATTTTGTAACATTAGCTAGCTAGTTAGCATTGACTGTTAACTACTGAAGTGTATTTTGAGGATTATAAAAAAATGTTGCCGTGCAGCATATGCCATGATGTGGTGTCACCTCGCTGCTTCTCAGGAAACATGAGAAAACCTGCCAGAGTTTCCTACATTGACTTGAAGGGATGTCCCGTTGCATTATACCTGGCAGGAAATCGGAATTTCTGACCTCTGACTTTAAATGGCATTCAATATGAGACCCTGGAGGTGAACGCCTTGTTATTCTCCTGGATCAGGTCCCTAGAGCCAGTCAGCCACAGTAGCAATCATTACACACACCTGCCAGCAATCTATCTGTAACTAGTGTGGGAGAGAGAGAGCCAGGTGATAGCCAGGGGCGTGACAGTGTGCATCAGGGGCTTCAAACCATGTGCCATGGAGGGTCAAGAGTATGCAGGTTTTTGTTCCAGCCAAGCACTACAGCAGATGATTTCATTGCTTTGCACACCTTCACTCAGACTCATGATCCTTTGTGACATTTGATTTGAGCCCCCTGGTCTACATATTAGTGCAGCACTGTGTCTTATTGCAAAGGTCTAGAGTGCAGAAATTGAATGGGCTGGAAGCAGAGAAGTGGGGCAGAATCAATATTTCCACGGTCTACACTCCTTCAGCCATTTCTCAGTGCCGGTCATATGGACTCATAAGTAGACGTATGACCTCCATGCTGCATCAGAGAATAACTGAACAAATCACAACACAGATGGCAGACAGTCACTTGGTGTGTCATCATGTGCAACTCTAAATATTCAGCCAAGATTAAGATATTGAGAGTAGGAGTGGTAAAGAGTGAATGATTTACATGCCTGGTGAGGTGGCCAGCTTCCCAGTGTAAGCACAGAACAAACTGTGACTTTTTTCCCCCCTCCTCCTGCTACCCTTCTCCTGGCACTGAGTCACCTCGCCTTTGGGGCTTACCACAGGAGTCTCTTCAAACGATCCTTTGCACCGGAGTGAAGAATCAAGATTAATGCACTTCCACGTCCCGCCCTGGCTCCAGGGGAAAAAAGTCTTATAATTAACACCAGGGGGGCTGCAGGATGGTTTGGGGGGGGCTGGCAGGTAACCTCGACCATAGAAAATGGAGAGAAGGTGGATCCAGGTACAAGATTTTTAGTGTATGATGTATGATGCTGGAGGGAAAAGACAACAAAGTAGGAGTGTGACCTGCCAGACGCCTCACTCTATAGCTCATTGTTATTGTCACTAGGTAGTGAAGCAGATAGCAAGAACTGCTCTATTTCTGCATCATTCACAGTGATCGTTTTAACTACTTCCTGATCTACCTGAATTACAAATGAGGGGCCGCTTTGTTAGCCGTTTGTTGAAATGTTAATGTATCCAAGCGAGAGAACCTGCGCCGCATATGTCTGTGAATAACTATGCATTTTATAATTATCGTTTTCTGTACTGAGAAATTTCCATGGTGTCCATTTTTGATCACGGTCTTTAAGAATGACAAAGGTCTGCCGCTGCCTCATTATCCAGAATACTTCTCCAAGGTTATTCCCAAGCATTCACTTTCTTCGTCCCTCATTCCCTCATCTGGGGTTTGTCTTTGATAGTTGCTCAGATTGTTGTCGTTTCTGTCAATGTCGAAAAACAGCAGGCCTGCAGTTTTCAATGCGACGCTTTACAAATATATAATTAAAAAAGGGGAAGTTACCAAGGGGGAGAATGGAATATGGCACTTCCATTTCAATGCAAATGAGAAAAGAAATGAGCACAGTGTGGATTTACAGTGGTTCATTAGAATGAATCCACTGTGCCGCTGTATCTTTTAAGTGAACAATCTCCTATACACACAAGTAAATTAGTGTGCAATCTCCTGTACCTGCTGTAAATGAATCTGTCCGTCAACCCGGGGTGTAAGACGAGGAATGGTTCTGCTCTGCCATGGCTGCTTTGGATTCTCAGATTTGAGGGAAGTTGTGCGTTAAACACCTAAATTGGAGTTGGATTTTGATTGCCAGTGCTAACGATCCCAGAATATATCCTATCAGGTTGGCTATCTGATTTTGAATTACCCTGCTGAGGATGTTCATTCAGAGCCTGACATCTTGGTGAAGGCAGGGGTCTTTCAGTCCTGTTGTCTGGACTCAACATGCTGACCCCTCCTTTGAAGTACGTGTCCTTGCATCCACTGAGGTGAACCTAGAAGTAGATTTGAATCCGGCGAGAGCACACAGGTGTGAAAATATTGTGTTGTGTTCATTTGGGTGATGGATTAGGAGGCATGCCGGATTGCCCTCTGAGAGGGAGCAAATGGAAGCCAAAGTGCAGCTTGAAAGGCGGCGCTGCTCTTTAAAACATATATTCCTGCAACAAGCTTTGGAACGTGCAGAGATTGCCAGCCTTTAGAGTGACTTTGTTTATAACCGGTGTCGGTCTTGTTTTGACATTTTGAAGCTGCTAGCGATTCCCTTAGGCTTTCATTTAGGATTCATCCACATCACACCAGCCTGTCATGAGGAAAATATAATAGAGGAATGATAATGAGTGATGATTAAGAGGTAAGAGAGGCTGACGAACAGTTCCAACTATTCTCAGATTTCTGGTGAAAAAATGACAGGATAGAGGCAGTGTGCAATCCCTAACACGAGGATACAACATCTGCTTACTGTGTGCAGGAGGTCACAGCCGCTCAAGTTAAATCAAAATCAAAAGTAGCTTCATTGGCATGACAGCTTTAGACAAGTACAACTAAGGCCTTTATGGAACACAGAGCATGAAGAGATTTCCAGATGTCATAAAGCACAGATTATTAGCTTAGCCCTCTTTTAATTCTGAGATCTATTCTCACCAAAAAACAACAATTAATTAATAACTATCCTGAGTGCCACGTCCGTTCAGGTATGGATGATTGATTCTAATTGTGTATAGTATCTAAACTGAACCTCCAAGCATATAGCCACCTATATTGCTTTTTAAATCTTAAAGGAGGAGAGCTTCATGTGTGACATAATTCAATTCCACCCGAGTTAATTCAACCTGTTTAATGATGCAGGGAGAACAATTTCTTTTGCTGTGCTAGCAGTGGGGTCTACGGGGACTACAAGTGAGGAGAGGCATTATAAGTTCAGAAGGGTGCACTTGATACAGAACAGAGTAGCTCCAAATGGAGCAAGACTTAAAAGCTGCAGCGTCCTAATCAAAAGGAACACACCTTGCCATTGGGATAATTGTCTATTTAATGATGACGAATGAACTTGGTTGTCTTTTAATTCAGCTGTCTTGCTTTCACCACCAAAATTTGTTCATTATTAAGAATTAATTGCTCTAGTAGGGATCATCTATCTATCTATCTATCTTATTAGTTAAATTATCTGTATGTGAGACCAGATTTATAATCTTTTAATGGACTTGGTTAGCTTTGTTTGTTGGGTTAACTGCGGGTTACTGTGGCCGTCCTGCAGTGTTTCATTATTTTTTAAATCTAATAGTCTCCCCCACAGTCTGACATTATAAGTATTGTGTGTTTGTGTCTTTTTCCAGGAGTCAGGGCCAGACGGTGGGCAGGAGATGAGTCTGGCGGGTAATCCCACTCCACCTATCCATCAACCTGGAGACTATTTCCAGCGTCCCCTACAGAATGTCAAAGCCTCGCTGAGCAGAAGATGAGTCCATCATCTTTTTTTTTTTTTTTTTTTCTAAGACTTTCCCTCGGGTTTCCATCAAAACACATAAACACATCTTATGCCATTATTCTATATTGCCCTCCCATCGCTTTCTGTCAATGAAGGAGGAGCGCGGCATGCTGTTAGGGGGTAGTATTCTATGCAATATGCAAAAGAGAAGCTCCATTTGAAAGCTACTCGATTTGACAGGCTCCTTTCACTACCCCTGACATCACTCTGTATAGGTTGTGATAGGGCGTGCGCCAGAGATCTCCTGTCTAATAGGAAGTGAGACGCTTAAGAGATGACCCTGCCTAGGCTGCCATCACTGTCTCTTTGCCAAAAAGGGAGCTTGGCTCTCCCATTACTCCTGCACTTGCTAATTAGTGTCTGTCGCTGGAGTAACTTGTACCTGTCACTGTGTGCCGTTCTCCTATATTCAATAACTTGGGGGAATTGAAATTGAATGCCAGCTAAGCTCCAACAAACTGCAAATGGTGCATGGGATACACCCTGATTCTCTCACTGACCTGACAGCCTTATATGTAAGAAATTGTTTTTAATGAACACAGACTATCTCAGCTACTTTGCACTGCTGGTCTAGAATGTTTTATCCATTCAGAATGGGGGCAAGGAGTTGCATAGGCTGTTGTGTTGTATTTTTTGCAGGTACTTGAGCAAGTCCTAGTGCCATATGTCCATGCATGAATGCCAAAGTCATTTCTGTAAGATAATCCAGTGCCTATTTACATTAAAGAGACATGGTGAAACTGCCTGGTCATTGGTAATTATTGGTCCCATTCCCAAGTCCACTTTGTGGTCACTGAGGCAGAACAAGGTCCAGTTTATTACTGATATTTCTTTGCCAACAGGATTAGACATGCTGCTCAAATTCACCCTTCCACTTTTCCATTAGTTGATTTATCTGCCGACTAGACTGTTCTACATAATGAGTAAAACATGAATTATGGTCAAAGTAATACAAATATTTCATTTACATGCAGATCAACCCTGACATGTTGAATTGTTCACAGTTACCCGGTCCTGTTTTAGAGCTAATCCCTCTCTGTTTGCAGATGCTCAGTCATCCCAAACATTTCACTTGTTTTGAGTAATGAATTTCCTCTGTGATTGTTGTCACATGCGAAATAGCTACCTTGCAGCGTGGGCCCAATAAGTCTGACTTGTAGAAGGAGTGCTGAACCATCCCCCCCGAACACACACACACACACATAATGTGTCCTCTTCCTAAGCTGGATGAGACTGTTGATCAAACCCAAGGCTGTGCCCAAATGCACAGATCTCTCTGTACAGTAGCCCTTGACCTTGCTGTGTGTCCTCATGGCCCAGACACCCGCTTGAAATTAAATTACAGATTAGTGGCTTCAGGCCCAAGGAGGGGTTTATTTGGTTGGCCCCTCTCTGTGTCGCTCACATTCTCTCATTCAGAGGCTAGGAAGAAATGTCATGGATTTAAGGAAGAAAATGCCAGTCTTGAAGGCATTTTTTACTTTTTCTTCTGACTTAAAAGAGTGTTGGAGCTAGTGGTCTCCTAAAATTGAGATGTCTGCAAAGATTTCTAAATCCTGCAGGCTAGTAATAAGGGGCAGAGGGCTGCAGAGGATTAGCGTGTGAGCTATGAGTAATAGATACTTGGACCCAAAACTGAAATCATGTCTTTCATACAAACACAAAACTTTGGAAATTTACAGAGAAACTAGAGTTTCTCTGTAAATTTGTTTAAGCAGATCTGTCCCATGAGTGACAAGGAGCTTTGATGGAGCACCACCTCTGCAGCAGAAACTATGCCTGGTTCTGTCTCTCATCGTTTCTTAAGACGCTGCTGCATGTACACCTTGGAAATTGAAAAATCATTCTAGTGAGACAAGAGGAGCAAATGCCGAGCCCTTGTTAATTTGGAAGTCTGTCAAGCCTCGCACAATTCCCTAATTCAAAATCACTTTTACTTCCTCTCTGCAGATTTGATGATTTATTGCAATCAAAAAACCTTGAAGCTCTACAAAAGACTCACATTTCATCTGCAAGAATGAAGCCTCAGAGCTCTTCTTCATGTGTAAACCTTATTATTTTGGGTTATGTTATCCTCTTTTTTAGCAAATAAGATTTCTTTGAGTACTGCAATGGAGTAGCTAGAGACATTGGCTTTGTTTATATGTAAGGTGAATTCTGCAGACATAAGTAGGTTAGAGTGACTAATTTAAGGCCATGCTCTGGTTATGAGAAACCTGGTAAAATGCCTGGCTTACGCCGATATTATGTGGGTTACCGAAGCATGGAAACATCTAATTGCGTTTACATTTGTTTTTTGACATCTCTGCAAACTCAGACTCTCGACACATTATAGGTACATTTTGATGTTACGAAAAACATGACATCGAGCAATACTTACTAATACCATGGGGATCATTTCTTTCCACTGTATGAGAAGTAACCTCAGTCAAATAGGGAGGGGGCTGCTGGCAGCCACACCTTTGCATACTTGCCGGTTGCTTTTTTCACAGTAACTGGGATACTCAATCACAGGTTATCATGGTACATGTAAACAGTTTTGACCAGAGTTTTGGCCAATAACCAGGCATGCATGTAAACATATCCACTTAATGAGAGTATGTACTGTTGTGAGTACCTTTGCACTAAATAATATTTTTATAACCTACTGGGTGTTTGTTTGAATTTTATACCATGCTTTATTTTTTTCTCAAAGACAAGTTTTCTGTCTGTAGGCCTCCAGGTAGATTATTGCCTTAATGTGAAAGTCCATCATAACATTTAAAATTAGGGAAGGATAAACAGCATATTACTGAAGACTTGAAGCTGCACTAAATGATTTATGACCACCAGATGGTGCCAAGACCACAAACTCTGTTTCTAAATAAACAAATAATCGACTGTATAGAAACAAACTAACTCCTCCACAGGAACACGTTTTATTTTTGCAAAACTCTTGCTGGATTGTTTGGATTGGATTACTTTGTCTCCAAGCTTCAATTTGGAGTAAGTGATTTTAGTGCTTTTTAAACTGGATTTTGCGTGTTGCATTTGTCCGAGTGATCTGAAATTTGGACATGTAGCTCTCATGTTTGTAGTTTGTAGTTATTTGTAGTGTAGCCTATCATCAGAATGTGCAGTTTTAGAGAAGCTTTGAATCGTCGTGCAATCAAACACAAATTACTACTCTGCACCAAGCAAAACACACTTCAGCAAAACAACTTCTATATCAACTAAAGGTGCTACAAATTAAAATAAATGTGTGGCAGTAATTTTGGAATATTATGTCCATATTGGCTGTCCCAAAAAAGAAAAAAAATCAGATATTCGAAGAGGGGATGAAGCGGCGAAGTGGAGAGAAGAGAATGAGCTTATTGTTGGGCCCATACAGAAATTTAGAAAACTCAACTGGGCAATAACAACAGACTGGCTATAAACTGTGTGGTGGAAAGAGACCTATAAATGATGACTCTCACATTGCAAGGGGGTCATTTTACTGCAAAAAATGCATTTGATGTTGCTCAATGTAGCTTTAACTTTGGGTTGTTTCCTTTTACAGGCAAATTTTGATATCAAAGAATCGCCTTTTTCCCAACAGTTTGAAGGGGATTGAGAGGTTCTCAGATATGTTATAGCTATAAATATCGCTATGATGTGAGATTTACTCAGATGTCTTGTTTATATACAGAAGGAGGTCATCTGCAAAGACTGACACCTTGTGGTGAGTGCAATTAAATGATTTAGGGCATAAATAAGCCGACTGACAGATGGCTTACAGTAATGGTTCTGTAAAAATGAATAATTTGGGAGAGAGAGGACAACCTTGACAGATTGAGCATCATATAGGAAACTGGGGAGAGTTGACCACTTAGAGCCATAGCTGAGGGGTTGGCACTCAAAAATTCATTTTATTAAAACTGGAGCCAAGAAGCATATGCTCAAGTAAACACCAAAGCTAATCACAGTCCAGCTGATCAAAAGCTTTCGATAAGACACAGCAGGAAGATGGTATGTCTTTAGCAGTATGAATAACTTTGTGTGTGGAATCTGAGGCCAAATGGAACCTGGCAGACATAGTCTGATTATCCTGAATAAGTGTTGTCATTAGTTCTTAAAGTCTATTAGAAAGCACCTTGGCATAAAGTTTAATTTCAGAAAGGATCAAAGATAAAGGCCATTAATCGGTGCATAAAGTGGAGTCCTTACCTTTAGTAATAAAGATATAAGTGCAGAGTTTGCATTTCTATTGAAAGAGCCTTTGTCAGTTGCTATGTTAAATATATTCAGCAAATATAGGCCAAGCTTGTCCCATAATCTGATAAAGAAATCTGGTGGAATACCTTCCCAACATGGAGATTTTCCTTTTCTATATATATATACATCTTCGACAGCACTTTTTAATTTCAGGGATGAATGTGATCCTAAAGCCACTGCATCATTTTCAGAGATATGAAGCAAGAAGATGTTACTGAGAAACTTACATTTATCTTTACTGAAAGAAATATGTTAAGAGTATAAGTTAGAATAAAAAGAATGAAATTCCCTGTTAATTAGGTGACGGTCTGTAAGCACTATGCCTTCATCACTTATGATGGCCATGCTAATCTGTGAAGCATTCATCATGATATAATTTGAGAGCAAGAAGATGACTGGGTCTTGGACCATAAAAATAATACTTGTGCCTTGTTCTATGCATCAAAAACCCAGCAACATACTCATGAGCAGCTGCCTGTGTTCTTGATTAACAACTTTTTCTTCAAGCTCTGTAATCTTAGCCAGTCTTGATTTATTCAAGTGAGATGAAAATGATTTTAAAAATCTCTAATAAAACATTTAATTGCATCCCAGATAATATGGGGGTTATCTACTGAATTACTGTTAAATGATAAAAAAAATCACTTATGGAGGGAAAGACTGAGCAAAAAAATTGTTATTGAGCAGAACAGTGTTAAATAACCATCTTTTTGCTTTTTTAAAAGTTGTTATCAACAAAGAACTTAACAAGGACAGAATGATCAGAAATCCCTGTTGGGCAGTTTTCCATTGGAATAAAAGTATTTAGAGACCAAAACAGTCTGCTCTAGAATATGTCTCATACCAGTTTGAAGGGTAAATAAAAAGAAAGAAAGAAAGAAAGAAAGAAAAAAGAATATACAAAGCTAGTTGAATTGAGAGTTCAGTACATGTCAATCAAACCTAAATCAGCTCTGAGGTTTTTGAGAGCAACAGTAGCTTGATTTTGAGGGCAACCCTACACATGGAACTTCAGTCGATTGATAAGTTGACAACAGCATTCACTTCTGCACCAATAATTAGTTTATAGTCTCCGAGCCTGAGTAAAATAGTGGTTAGGATAGGAAAGAACAAGAGACCATACACCATAGGGACATAAACAGACCCAAAGGCAGTCTTATTGCCTGATATTGCTTTCAAAATTGACACTCTGCCACCCATGGTTCCAATTGAATCTATAATAAAAATGTGAAAGTTTCCTCTAAGAACAATAAGGGAACCTCCACTTTTAGAATCCATAATGCTGCTATAGTGCTTGTTTGCCAAATAATATATTGTGGAAGGTTTGGGATGTGCGTCATGGATGACTGCTACATCAGTGTGTTTCCTTCTGAGATACTGAACAGTGAGCATGTTTGTTGGAAGAATTTAAACCACGTATCTTCCAGAAGAGAGCTAAAATTCCAGCCATAAGGGATATTGCAGACTTTCTTTGGTATAAATAAAAAGATGATAAAGATGAAATAATATATGTAAGCTGGAAACCTCCAGGATGTTACATTAATTATAGTGTAAGCCATGCAAAGAATTAATTTTGGAGTATATTTAGACCTTTCTCTGTTAATGAAAAAAATCTCTTCCCCTAAAGTCAAGTCAGGTCGAGTCCTGATACATAGACCTTTATCACAAGCATGTCTCTAAGGGACAAATTATGATATTCTGTATCACTACTACATATATATACATATAACATGTACTACACTGCAAAACATACCAAATTCCATTAAGAAATCCACACCTTTGGAAAGTTTATATTCTTCAATTTACTGGATCTCTATGTCTTTGGATGGGGGGATGAAACCAAACACAGGGAGAACATGCAAACTCCACACAGAAGTGACTACTGCCAAGTAGTCAAATGTTCCAAGGTGAACAAAACCTCTAGCCAGACGTAAGTTCTGGTCCTCGTGAATGAATGAATTTCAATTTGAGTTTGACTCAGGCCACAGATGAAGAGAGACAGGAAGGAAATATCAGCTTGTTGTTTGCTGTAGAGGGAGCAATAAAGTTGTGACTCACAACGGTTGGAATCAGACAGATTGACTTCTCTCCCCATACAGGAAGTGAAACAAAATAGAAGTAATAATAAAAAAACACAGAAAAAGGTACATTTTGGAGATGAGTGTCAAAGGGAAGAAAATAGAATATTCTGCTCCTTCATTGACAAAATTGACAATTTGACAGTTTGCCCACATAGGTTTCCATAAATACTATAAGCCTGTTGGAAAGATCAAGAAATTGTCATAATGGCGACATCTTCTTTGTTAATTGTGCTGAGGGTAGTTGGTGCGATGAGATTGCTGGGAGCACTGGGAAGAACCAGAGGTGGATAAATCGGATAAATAAATCGGAGTTGCAGGATACGGGCGGAAGGACGGGAGTGACCAGATGATGATGTGTAATTGCTTGAATGGGTGAAAATGGTTGAACCAATGAGAGATGAATGAATGGGCAATGAATCTTACCACCTTAAATCTGTTGAGAGACTCATTACTTAGACTGCAAATAAGGTAATATTTTAACATGAAAGTTACATAAAGAAGTTTTAATTTGAAGCATGTTTAAAATTCCCATGGATTCAGAACATTTCACGTTATGCCCATTCTGACCTCTGTTTATTGGCTCCCAGTTCAAGCCAGATCTGAATGTTAACCTATAAATTGTCAACATAGGCTTGCACTGTGATATTTATCCAACCAACATCCTCTATGTCCCACATAACCTCTGACGGCCAGATGCTGGTTACCTTAATATCCCATGAATCAAGAAAGAAGCCAGCAGGCAGCAGAGCATTTTCCCACTGAGCTTTTTATCTCTGGAACCAACTGCCTCTTTTGATTAGGGAGGCTAATTCTGTGGACAGCTTCAAATCCAAGCTGAAAGCCTATTTATTTTCATTGTCATATGACCAACACTCACACTGTCTAGCGCAGGACTGACAGTCTCTTCTCTCTCACCTTAGCTTAGACAGCATTAACATAGAAACCTGCCACTGGGAACCCAGTGTCAGGCTGTCTCCTGGTTGCCACATCTCCACACTCACTCTGTCTACTGTCTGTGTGACTGTGTACTTGGCTGAATATGTCTGCTCCGAGTGTGTGGGTCACACACACACATGATTAGCAGGCGCGTGTGTGTGTGTGTGTGTATGTGTGGCTGTCTGCTTGTCTTTACTTCCTCTCTGACACCGTAAATAGCACAGATGCAGGTGCTGCCCGGGTTTCTGCGGAGCTCTGGCTGAAGTCCAGTCTCCGACACTGTGTTTGTACTTGGCAGTAGATGCAGGTGCTACCCTTGCTTCTTACCTGGCAGTGGACGGGGGTGCTGTCCTGGGCTCTTACCTGCCAGTGGACACAGGCACAGCCCTACCTTCTCAACGTTGACAATGGCCATAGTGCCATCTCTGTCTCATCCTTTTTCTTATTTCACTGTTATTGCTCATGTTACCGTCCATGTCACTGTTTCATCCCTGCATCTATTACATGCTCAGCCATACAGAGAGATCCTGCTTGGACTTTCCCCTCAGGTTTCTCCCATTTTCCTAATACGGATGTCTTGGAAGATTCTCCTTGCATGCACTGAAGATCTAAGCCTGGTAGGCAATGTAATGTAATGTAAGGTAGTCATCTTATGCTTCTTCAATACCCTATTTTTTGTCTTGGGTTTGATTTTGTTACATCATCTTTGTGATTGAATGTTCATTAGTTAGATCTAGGTAGGCTTGTTCTTTATAAAGTCAACTGAGGCATGAAGGGCTGATGAAGGGCTGCAGGAAAATGCCATATGCTGTAATTGTTGTTCACGTACCAGAAATCAAGGATAAAGAAAGGGCTCTTCCTTCTTCTTAAAACCTTGGTATGTCCTTGTTTGTGTTCCACATCTCTTTCAAAGCTGTACCTCTCTAGTAGGATGTATTCAAGGACAAAGGAGTTGGTTTAGAGGTTAGATCCTAATTCCTGAAGTGAATCATGATGTGAAAAAGAGAGAAAGAAGGACGGAGCAAAAAAAAAAAAAAAAAAAAACTTGAAAGGACCTGAATTCATAATTCTCCCGTCCTCCAAGCAGCCTTACTGGGCATGAGATGTTGGCATAAGGACTTAAGACAGTCAGAAAACTGATGTTTCTTTTTGGAGGGCAGACATGCCAAGTTACACTGAAGAATAAAGGGAACTGAAGCACTAAGAAGTAAGGCCCCCAATCCAAATTTTTCAAGAACACCTGTGAATATATATATATATAGTGTTTCTTGAAAGACTTGCTGAATGGCAATAATCTCTGTAGCTTTCAGGTTCCACTGTAAGTCAAAATACAGGTTTATTGATATAGTTTTACTGTACAACTATGTGCTACTGTAAAAACACCGTTAGCATGTAGCATTTGGAAAACTATAACATTTTCAGCTTCAAAACCATTTAAAGCTCAAAACCTGCTGTCATGTATGTTAGCTCTCAGTGTGTATAGAACAATTATGTGCAGGTTATGGCTGCCTTATCCATTTCCACAGTCTTGCCTTAAAGGAACAATACGCTGATTTGCAACCCAAACTCTATCATTCTATTACAGCTCTTGACACATTTCTGCGGATCGAGAGCTCGCCACAGAAGTTGTGAAAAACAGGACTACTTCCAGGAAAAATTTATGTCAGGAGGAAATCGTGCAGAACTATGGAGCCTTGGGCAGTTCAAGAGAGGATTGTGCACCATCGTAGTGTTGTGTGCGAGTGGTGGGAGCAAGTGGAATACCCTGATACCATGGAACACATGGACATATATAAATTTTATGATGTACTTTTGGGTGTCAGGCATGTATGCGAGCCTGGATACAGCACAGAGGAACTCGGCATGGAGAAATGGAGGAAGCTGCACTGTGAGCCAAGGGAGAAGCCAGCAGGTGGAGGCTCCCAGCAGAGCAGCCTTGTTCCCCGGGTGACTGGTGGAGTGAGAGTGGGAGTTGTTTGCCATTGGAGACAGAGAAGGAACTGCTGTTCTGCCATGAGCTCTACTTTGCAAAATATAATAAATATTTACAATTCATATCTTGACTGTACTTGCATTTATTTACGAATCATTCCAATCATTTATCACAGCACAAAATAAGTATTTTTTAGCCAGATTGGTTAAGAAACTGAGCCTGAGTCAGACATATGTGACTTGAATCGGGTTCAGGTTCAGAATCCAATCCCAAAGGTTCATATACTCAGAATACACTGCTGCTAAATACCAGTTAATATTAAAGCCCCAGCTCACATCTACTCGTGCAGAAGTACTTTCTAACATTAAAGCCTCTCATTTATATTTAAGATTGACACAGCTGCATTCCACCAGTGCAGATCTGTATTCCTGTCTGCATGTTTGGCTTCTAATGAAATAAGAGCATTTTCTTGTATAATCATGAAACTTTTATCACAGCTTGCATCTTGTATCTGTGTCACATTAGAATTGTGCGAGGACAGAGGATCGTATTAATTCAGGTTGATATCCTCCGTCTTTGGTTCAGTGTTAACTTTTCTAATGCATATCGCAGAAAGCAAAGAGGATGGGCCCTGACACTGGGAAAGAAAGCTCCAGTGTTCCTGCGTCAATTTATTTTTTAGGAGCGACATGGTATTAGATCAAGGTTTCATTCATATTGTAGTCAAATCAAAGGAGCAGATGTTTTTTTCATAAATCAGTCTCACACTGTAGTGTGTATTCTACAAGTACTATTAATACATTTCTAAATATATTTGCTCCATACATGACATGTTCTGGGGTTGATTCTGGTCTGGGCCCTTTGCTGCATGTCAGTTAATGTCAGTGCTGATGCTGTGAGCATAAATCTATTACTTTCTAGGACAATTTGCACCAAGCGTTTACTAACTCACCACAGGCCTACATCATCAAATTCGACCCAAAAGACACAATTTTATTTATTTATTTATTTATTTTAAACACTTGTAAATTGTTTGTAAGATTATCTAGAGGAACCAAATCACTAATGTTTTTGTTTATTTTACTTCAGTATTTATTTAGCTAATGTACACAGCACTTTCACTGAAAGCATATTCATGCAAATTATTTATATCTCAATTGTTTATTCATGCATAGTTTAAATATTGCTTTAATATCATTATTTTGAGTAATAGTATTTATAATATTTTTTTCAGTTTCACTCCACATTCCCGTGCACATTCCAGAAGAATCTAAACTTGAAGCTTAAAGCAAGGTATATCCTGATTGTTGTGTGATCAATGACTGGCTGTCTAATTTTGGTTCGAAGCAGGAGGACACTACATGTAACAAAGGAATCAGTTTTTCCTCACTCTTTTAAACTTTTGTCAAACAGTCCTCTGGCCTTGCTTTACTCCTCGGTTAATTTCACTTGAACCAGAACATGTGAGGATTCACCACGGATAATGAACAAT
>OMLF01048747.1:50795-60966 GCA_900302615.1 Holocentrus rufus | reverse complement strand
CTCACAAAAAAAAAAAAAAAAAAAAAAACACACACACACACACACACACACACACACACACACACACACACACAAAACAATAGTAAGAAATGCATAAAACCAATGCAATACAAAAGCCAGACTAAACAGCTGAGTTTTCAATTGCTAACAATAAACAAATAATAAAATAGAAGAATAAAATAAATAAAAACATAAAATAAAGACAGCAGCAAAAATGCATAAAACCAATGCTAATAAAAAAGCCAGACTAAACAGATGGGTTTTTAGCTGCTTTATAACAGACCACAATCCAAGCATTCCACAGTTTAGGGGCATCTACCGCGAACATTTGATCCACTTGGTCTTGAGGCTGGTTCAAGGAACTGATAATACAAGTTTATCTGAGGATCTAAGTGACCTTGATGTTTAAGGGCAAATTAATTCTGTTATGTAGGAAGGTGCCTGACCATGCATGGCTCTATAGTTAATCACTAAAGCTCTAAATTTTAGTCTGTATTCAACAGTTATTATATAATGTGTTGTTACACTGGTATTGTCTACTCAGATTGGGGGGAGGGGAAAAGATGAAAGGTTTAGTTCCAGGTGACAAACAGAAAATGGGAAACTTTTTCAGGAACAGAATTATACCAGTGACTGACCAGTCAACATCTTACTGGCCCTGGATCAAAACTCACTGTTTATGAGGAAGTTTGGAAATCACTTTGGTCAACTCTTGTTTTTAAATGTGATTTGACTTGACTGTTAAAACCTGCGTAAGTCTAGAACAGTGCTGTACAAATAAAGATTGATTACCCACATACTTACATTCTTTAATCTGTCTCTGTCAGGTGTCAGTCAGTACCGGGAGCTGCAACTCCGTTTTTTCTGCTGCAGGGTTCTAGTGGATCCTTGGCTCAACTGTTTGGACTGTGTGCGCTGGCTGACAAGAATCCTTAACCCCCTGCCCCTTGTCAGCCAGGCATGCCTGCTTCTCATCCTTTATAGACCCCTGCTGCCTGACAGAAAGGGTTTGTTTAAACCACGGCTTCCCCACCGGCAAATCACACCCTTTGTATAATATTATTATTATTATTTCCAGAACTGTAGCAACACTGAGTGTAGAATAAAGCACCGCAGCCTTCTGATCTGCTGGCAAAGACAAGATAGCTTGTCATCATTCCGGTGTTCTGACCGACACCGCATCTTGTTTACTGTCTAAACGAACTAGCATTAATCCTCACCTCATTCACAGCATAAATATTATTATTTCAATGAGAGTTTCAGTGCTCTATTTTCTAAATACTGTTTCAGAGGCCTTCCTGCCCTGTAGGCTCAACCTAGACTTTTCCACGTTTGCAGTTTGTTCCTCAATCTTAATCTTCATCATCTACCATTTCTCTTAATGTTTTAATTACTAAAATCTCTTAACAGTCAGTTCAGTTAATCAAATAGGCCAGCTTACTCGGCTTCATTCTCAGGTGTGTGAGAGGGACGGCTACCGTGTGACCTGGGCACTGAAGATAGTTCAGGAAGTGTGCTGGGTCTTCAGTTCCCCTACTAAGAAGTTCTCCTTCATCCAAAGCCTGGAGAACATGTTCTCTGAGTTCGCCATGGAATTTTATGAGTATTCCACAGCAGGTGAGTTGGGGCAGCTCACTGGGGTATAATGTTTATTCCAAGGTGTTTATTATAAGGTGTTCTGCCTTCTCACGACACCTCTTTTATTCATCTAGGATGGCTGGGCTTGAGATAAGACTTCAGTGATCCCTGTGGGGAAATTGGGTTGTTACAGCGTAAAAAAATAGCAATATGAAAAAAAAATAGAATATTACAGCTGCTGGCAGCAGTGTGGCTGCTGGGATCAGCAGAATTGTTTAGTTAAAAGCAAAAAAAGGAGGAGAAAAAAGTAAAAAAGGAAAGCATAAGGAGGAGAAAAAGTTGGAAGAAGACTCAGAAGAAGACCATGAAAACTGAGTATACATTTTTTCCCAACCTTTATTTAACCAAGCAAGTCACTTAAATCGATGTGGAACTTTAGTAAACCATTGGTCAGTGTTTCCCCTAGGCTGTTGTGTGAACACCCACGAGCCCACAACTTGGGAACCGATATTTGTGCGCACCTGTGAAGGAATGATTTAAAACTACCTTACAAACAAGAGTTCGAGATAAGTTTATTCAAGTTCATGTAGTCAAGTGCATGTTAATTTAGCATGGCTTCAGACACCAGAAGGGCTCTGGAGGCCCAGATAGCTGTAGTGTAATAAATATCAAAGAACACAGGAAATGACTGTGCACTATTTTAACTGAACATAAATAGAAATAGATTAACACATTCAACATATAAACATATTTAACAAAACATGTAACAGCTGTCTTAAAACTGACTCACTACCACACCGCAACAAAACTAAGTAGCCTGAGTGGCACAGGCTACATCCTGTGATAGTATTTCCAACAAACATAGCAGACGGGAAAAATTAGAAATTTCATTAAACTGCGGGAGAAAATCAGGGGAACTGAAACTGCTGAAGAACAGTGGGAAACAGGCAGGAAAATCTGAAGAGCTGGCAGGCACAGAATGCAGATTTGATCGTTTTATAGGCTGGTGTATTTTCATTGTGTTTTCTTGAGATATTCCCCCAGCTACTCTTCTTTTTCTTTATATTTCTGTATATTCCTTTACATTACTTAGATTTGGATGACATCTAGTTAGTTGGCTTTCCTCTGCACAGAGAACCGCTGCCCACAAGCCCCTTGAATCCATAGCTTGAATCGGGTCGTGGGTTGTCAGGTTGCAGTGAGAGATACGTAAGTGTGTGGATTGTGTGTGTAGAGTGTGTTTTATAGGTGATCTGGCAACTTGGATAATGGGAGACAAACATACAAAACTTATGGATCCGTGTATGACGATTTAAGTTTAAGGGCTGCAGGTGGAGTGAACTGCAGTTCCATGCGGGTGCGAGTCTCTAAATCGGAAAAAATAATTAATTCGGGTGGGTGGCAGGTGGATGGTTTATGCATACATGCAGATTCGGATGACCTGGTGGGCCACTGCTGGATACATTTAGGGGAAACACTATGTTCTTGAGCTCAAAATCTATATACTGCTGCTCAGGTTCACCGGTAGCTCCACTGATTCCTGTGTGTCAAAGTCTTCATTCATTCATTTGTATTGCCTTCACAAAATGATACTCAGAAATATAGTTCTAAGTAAGATATGAACAAAGAGTATCAAGTTTGTATTAGAAAGTAGATCCAGTCCTGAGGATCTGCTTTCCAGATCTGGGTCACCGGATCTACAAAACCTATTACACCATGGCTTCCTTATATGATACCTTTAGATGAAATTGAAAACCATGTGCTCAAATAGGTTGTTTACTATTGACATTACAGAGATTTTGTCTTACTTTAATCAAAAATTGTTGAAGGAGGTTGACTTAATCAAGTTTACAAAAAAAAGTGATGAATTTTATAATTTCCACCAGTTACCATGGTAATTTTAGAAAAAGGATTGCCTGCAGTGTAAAATAAGTGCAAAGTAATCCGGAAATGCAGTGTGTAAGTAATTTAAATATGCAGGTGTAAATGATTTACAACAGCAAAAAAAAAACATGCTCATATCCACTTTAACAAGTCTGTAGAAAGCTGTAAATATGCACAGAAAGCACCTGGGTAATGAGGCTAGTTTACTGGTGTCTGAGGGTTTAAATGACAGGTACAGCTGTGGGTCATCCGCGTAGCTATGGAAGGAGATGTTGTGGCGACAGATTATTTGCTCCAAGGGTAACAAAACAGGTCCCAAGATTGATATTTGTGGTATCCCATGTTCGTTTGTGAGGTAAATTCACCCATTCACCCGTGAGGTAAATTGTTAAAGTGTATTATTTAGGTGTTAAACTTTTCTAATCAAATATTACGGTTGTGATGCTGTGATTACCCATTAAATTGGCAGTATGAATTCTAATTTGTCTTCACCTATGCCATTTCAGAACTGTTTCTATTTATAATTGTTGAAAAGGTCAAGTTTTGAACGTTTCATTCAGTGGTTAGCCCCTTATAAAAAGAGAAATACAACATGCATCGAGCAGATACCAAGCCTTTATTGTCATCCAGACAGTACAATGTTCAGCACTGACAGATTTTGAGAATAATTCAATGTTTGAGATTATTACAGCATATTTCATGGGATAGAAAACAAGCAGTTTCAAACAGAAATATTGAAATGTTTTACAGTCACAATAGTGAGGTTGTTTTACATTTATTTATAATTCATTCTATGCCCACACAAGATGTGCAGTGTGACTGGACTGATGGGAGTAATACATAGGCATCAATGAAGTGTAACTAATAGTCGAACCTTGACATCATCATGATGCAGAGCAGTGAATACAAACAACTGGAGTAAACACCAGGAGGGCTTACTCCAGCAAAACACTTTGAAAGTGGCAGCACACTTAATCCTTTTTCTATAGCAGGAAATGCTAGAATGCTATCATTGAAGTTTTAAGGCCTATATCATTTCAAGGGATATACTTTCTCCCACTGGCGCTTGAGATCCATAAACCACATCCATGTCCATGGCCACAGGAATTTTAGGAATTCATGTCTTCATTGTTTTGATATGATCTGGCAGGAGAAAACAAAAGGTTATTTTTGGGGGGTGGGGGTATGTGGGTGTGTCTACTGTTCACACGACTTCGCAAGGGTTTGGATAAAGGGTCAAATGATTTCAACATATACAGTGGCTTGTAATATACAACTGCTACCTTTGTAATATATCCCCAATAAAATCAACTTCCTATTAAAGGAATACTTTGTTGAGGGCAGAGTACCATTTTTGCCAACTTACCCAGACTGAGACAAGATGTTTGATACCATTTTCACCTCTGTACGTCCACTGGTTCGGTTTTAGAAGTTAGTATTTCATGTTAACTTAGCATAAAGACTTGAAGTGTACTTGAAGTCTCATTAGCCTAGCTCTGTCAAAGTGTAAAAATAAACGTTACAGAAACTCTGAAGCTGTCTTATTGACACAAGTTAGATGGTAGGAACTATAACCGCTGAACACATTATAGGTTTAGTAGGTTAGGTTATATAGGTTATAGGTTATAGATTGTCCTTTAATGACTCTTTATTTTTTTATTCATTTTTTTGTATCTTTTTGGATTTAGATGTGTGATATATAGATATGTATTTTTCAAATACATGATAAATTTGTAAATATGACAGCTTTGGAGTTGCTGCAAGGTTTATTTTTTACTTTGATGGAGCTTGGCTAATGACTCCTGAAGACTTAGTCTTTATGCTAAGCTAACACAAAATGCTAGATATAGCAACCGAACCAGTGGACATACAGAAGTGAAAATGCATTCCTTTAAAAATAAATAAATAAATAGCTGAATGTATGAATGAATTAAAATAAATACAGATACTAATCATAATATTAATAATACGAATACTACTACTAATAATAAATAGTAGTAGCTGTAGCAGTAGCAGTAGTTGTAGTCGTATTATTGTTAGTATGATCCAAGGGTACTAACAAAATGAATGCACATAATCTTTGTTTATTTGGTAAAATAATGAAGTGATTACAATTCAAACATCTAAAGTTTATACCACACTAAGATAGTCTACCACCACAATCACTTTACATGTTGACATGATACTCACTGTGTAATTTGTTCTACGTATGTAACAGAAAAAAAACAGACATTTCTTAATAGAGGTGGTAGACAGAGCAGCTTTCATTTGCACATTCACTTTTGTAGTTGTAACAGTATAACAACAAAATGGCTTTTTCTCTCATTTGGCCTAAAAAGGACAGTGACATACAGTACATGTCCATCAAAAAGGCTGCTCTATAAATAAACATATTAATCACACATACTAAACATACAGCCTACCTTGAAGCCAGTCCACCCCCTCTTGTAGGCCCTCTCCTTTGACCGCATTACTGGCACTGAAAAAACAAGGTGTTGAGGAGTTAAGCTCCATGTGGCAGACATTCACTTTCTCTTGACTTTTCTTGGATCTTTAATATATAAACCTGACGAGCTCTTAATCCATCTGCCTGCCATCTGTCTAATGGGTAAACAGCGTGCCATAGAGACCTATTTGAAAGGGCTGTGCTTTTGAAATCGCCACAGGTTTCTGTGGTTCCTGGTAGTGTTTAATCAGTGAGTGGTGTTTAGCAAAGATGTAGTGTTAAAATGGCAATGGTCTGATAAGCAACAGACCTTGGAGACCCATTTCTAGAATTTAACCAGCTGGTTTCTCCATTTTAAGAAGCAATTCTAGGGATTTGAGCTTTAACTCCTATTCATTAAAAAAATTGAAAGCGTGAAAGATTGGGTGTTATGGGCTCATAGATTTAAATGTATTCATCTGCAACCTGCTTTTGTAAATGCTGGTGACATTTTTGGTGCTCAGCGCTCATTGCTGTGGTGTTTCTGCACTGGTCTTCCTAGAGATCACCTGTCAATCAAACATGTCCAGCACTGTGAGGTCTCTTTCCTTGGATATTCTGTTGATGAAGTTTGACTTTCTGTGGATGGCACTTTTTTCTTTGTCTGTTCAGCCATGGTGGCTGTTGCTGTTGATAAGTAGCTAGATCCTCTTTTTGTTCCAAACAACTTGAAGATGTAGAGCACATCACTTCCTGCACACCTCAGTAAGACACTGGTGTTTAGAACAGCAAATGGAAAAGCTTTCATGAACTGACCATAGTTTTAGTGACTATGGTGTTAACATCAATCAGTGATAGAGAGTGGCGCAATTGACGTTTACATATGCTATTTTTGCAGAGTCCATTTTGGCTGATCCCTATATGCTATACCGGCGATGAAGGTTGTCAGGTGTCCCCACCATTCATTTTCCTTGAGTGCTTATGCATCTTTATTTTCCATTGATATTTGAACTGCATGGGAAGCGCACTGAGCCCACCCTGAGCAGTGTGTGTGGAGTTCTCCTACCAGATCTGCCAGGGTTTGTCTTTGATGTTCTCCAAACACAGCAGCTGAGAGACCTTGACGGAAGACATGGCATCCTGCAGGTCTGTCTTGTTAGCAAAGAACAGCACCGGCATCCTCCTGCTGCGAATATCTGGGCCGGCATGAGCAATGGTGATGTAGTCAGCCGACATCAATAATCATGAAATCTTCAAGATATGGTTGGCTTTTGCTTAACATGCGTTTTAGAGGGTTGGCAATATTTAGGCTTGAAGCAGCTATTTTATAGTTTGTGAAAACATTTAAAGGGCTACTCCAACATTTTGGGCAAAATACCCCTTTTCTAACTTACCCAGACTGAGACAAGATGTTACCATTTTCACCTCTGTACATCCACTGGTTCAGTTCCTATGGGTAGCATCTCATGTTAGCTTAGCATAAAGACTTCTAAAGAACTCTACAGGAGTCATTAGCATAGCTCCGTCAAAGTGAAAAAATAAACCTTACAGCAACTCCAAAGCTGTCTAATCATCTCTATTACATGTTACATTATCATGTCTATTACATGTTACATTACATCTCTATGAAACACACATCTTGGAATGTTTTTTTTAAAACAAGATATTTTAGGAGAGATCAGATGGTAGGAATTATAATGGATAAACACATATGTTCATAACTATAACAAATGTTCATGTTATATTTTCTACTAACTTCTCATAAAACAAGCCTTGTTTTTTATTTTTATTTTTTATTCCAAGATGTGTATTTCAAATACATATGATACATTGTGTAAATAAGACAGCTTTGGAGTTGCTGTAAGATTTATTTTTTCACTTTGACAGAGCTAGGCTAATGACTCCCATAGACTTCAAGTCTTTATGCTAAGCTAACATGAAATGCTACTCATAGGAACTGAACCAGTGGATGTACAGAGGTAAAAATGGTATCAAACATCTTGTCTCAGTCTGGGTAAGTCACAAAAAGGTTACTTTGCCCAAAATGTTGGAGTATTCCTATAATGTCTTTAAATGCGACACTTTGGAATTCATTGTTTATCAAAGAATTTTATTCACAGCAGACCTCTGTAGGATACGTCTACTGAAACCCAGGGTGACACTAATGCCAATGCAAAATGTATTCGATCGAAATGTCACTTAAAGTTAAGGTCCTCCCATAGACAGCTAGTATGATATTGCCAATTACACAATGAAAATGTAATCAAACTGATCCATCATATCAGGTAGACAACACTGTCTCAGCCAGATATCAGCACCATATATCAATCTGGATGTTTTATACATATCATCATATATCTTTTGCTAAACTGAATCAACAAAAAGCAGAGCAAGGATTGTGAGCATGTTAGCCTTCTTTTACCTTGGTGGCTGAGAAGAGTGTCTAGCTCCTCTTTGGCAACAACCATTCTCAATTTGTCACCGCTGTCGATGACAAATATGATGGCATGACTCTCTCTGAGGACGACAAGCAAAGAAATCGTATCTAACACTGGATCACGCAAATATATATTTGATCAGGGATGTTTATGTGGTAGGTGTGTGTGTGCGGATGTCTCATACTTGTAGTAATGCTCCCATAGGTTTCTGTATCTGCTCTGTCCAGACATATCAAACACGGTGAAACTCAGGCTGCATGAAGGGAGAAGGAAGAGAGAGAGAGGGTAGAAGAGGTCAGAATTATCGTGACCTTTATAGATATTAGGACTGTGAACATGTTAAAAATATACAATTTTTACCTCGAGCTCTTGAACTTTTCAATGTTGAAGCCAATTGTTGGGACTATTTCTTGTGTCTGTGTCTGTATGCACATACCAACACATACACACACACACACACACACACACACACACAAACACAAACACAAACACACAAAAGACAGACAAGTGATGGCAAAAGTATGTCAACAAGGTTAAGGAGAAATATGAAGACTGTATGGTACGGACTTTACCTGACTAACATGTTTCCATTCCTCTGACAATGGGCCTAATTGACACGAATGCTGAAAACAAGCGGTCTGTGAATGATTACAGTGAAATAAAGGAACTTTTGATAGGCCTTTTCTCAATGTTTACTCTTTTGTCATGATATGAATAAAGGACTTGATATGAATTAAGCACATCTAGCCACCCACATGACCTCTCAGATTCATATTAGGCCACAGTTCCGTACTATATTTTTCAAAAAGCATACCCTGAGGCCCATGCCAGGCTTGGTACTTACATTAGCCGGTTTGAGTTGATTGATGATGGTAGTTTTGCCGCTGTTGTCCAGTCCCAAACACAAAATATTCACCTCTTTCTTCCTCAGGCCGAGCCAGCCTGACAGTTTATCCAGCAGCCCCATCAGACTCGGTTAACACCCTTCAGCTGCCCTATACCATTTAAATTCATTCAGCACACCACCCCATGGATAGACGGATTACTCCAAATCAAATTTAATCGTTTCACAGTATCTCATGGAGGCAAACATTGCTGAATAAAAAGTAGCAGTGGATAGAGTGTGTTTCTGCCCAGAGGTAGCCGGCTGGGTATCCCAGCTTGGGATGGCTAATCCTATTAAGGCGAATTAAGTACTTTGAACCACCCAGTGACCTGTCCAGAGAATGGAGCTTCCCCGAGTCCCTGACAAGATGTGACAACAGGCACCCCCACTCTTGTGCATGTCATTTATTACAGTAGCGGCTCGCCTTTCTGAAGGTTTGAGGACTAGAAAGTGTGCTTTCTAGTCTAGTTTGTATAATTTATTCTGAATAACAGTAGTAATCCTATAAAATATGTTGTGTGTTTGTGTAGTGCAGAAATATTGCAGCAAAACCATGTCCCTATATAGGAATATTGTAGGAATACTATAAGAGATTAAGTATGACAGACATACTCTAAGTCCTTATGGGAATATTATAGGAATATTCGTCTATGTAGGTTTTGTATTGGACCTTGACATGCCAGCTGTGGAACGGGCCAGTGGTCCAACAGCTCCATCTCTTGGTTGCCAATTAAAAGTACATCCTCATGAAAAATCGCTGATACTTCTAACAATACTTGACTTTTACAAGTTAATTTGGCCTTGGCATTTTTCCATCTTGCATACAGGTGTATCCAGTTATGTAGAGGTGAATATAATAGTGGGTAAAATATGACCTCCCTTTGGTGGTAATCAAATGGCAAACCAATAGAAAGAAAAAGTATGAATGTGTTTACTTTTATATTTATAAAAGTAATATAT
>OMLF01048747.1:35974-50514 GCA_900302615.1 Holocentrus rufus | reverse complement strand
TATTTATCCTTCCACTACATCTCTGGTTATATTTTGGTTGCAGTCCATGAGGTTTCCCCTGAAAACATTAACCCCTTTTGAACCCCGTTTTACCCTTTAAGTCTCTGCTGTTTCATTCTCACGGTTACTTCACCCAGTAAAAAAGAGAAACAGAATAAAATGAATAGTCAAACCACCAGAACTGTTCACCTTTATTTGCAAATAAATATCTGCTGTAACTGCCTCTTACAGTGTGCAAGATCTACAACATCTCTTTGGAAATTATAGAAAAATAAAATACAAGAATTATAAGTATACTTGTACTTTGTACAAAAGAGCGTTCTACCATTGCTCAGCAGTAGGACATGCTAAACAAACAGCATCTCATATTCTCCATAGTCTGCAGAGGGGTGGTGAATGTGGGTGTTTGTGTGTGTTGGGCTATGTGTATATGTATGTGTGTGTGAGTGTGTATGAGCACATGCATCTTTTCTATTCCTGAACCCCTGGATATGTAACAATGTTGCGAAGATCTCTAGCTCCTGATCCAACAGTAAACATTAAAGCCCCAGTCTGTAATAAAACCCGCAGCTTTAGAAGGGCTTCCATTCTCTTGAATATGGAATACAACTCAAACTAATGGCAAGGCCCTGGGGATTCAAGGTTCCATGGATTATCAAACTTTCTCTTAAGTGTTTCCTTCTAGACTAACCTGACTGTAAGGCAATCTGTGTTTGTGTGTGTTTGTTTGTGTGTGTGTGTGTGTGTGTGTGTGTGTGTGCATAACTGTTCAAGTTCTAATGAGTTATGATGCTGCTGTGTATTTTAGTTCTCTCTGAATCTCCGTCTTCTTTGAGGTCCTTTTCTTTCTGCTAGACAGCTTTATACTATTGCACACTCACCAATAAAACTATTGGCTTTTCTTCCACCAGTGTCTAGCTACTGCTGCCTCCAACTCTGCTGACTATTTGCTGTAGGACCATCTATTCACCACTGATTTGGAGATGGGAATAAAAGTTGATCTCAACGGCAAACATCTGACATCATGACATCAACTACTGTGAATCCAACAGTTTTCATTTCAGACTACATTTATGTACATTAGGTTTCCCATATTGCCACAAATGCCAAAACCTTTTACATGATCACAATGGAAGTTGGGGTAAAAATTACACTCAGAAATCCCATCCACCAGCTTTGCATCTGGATTGATCTCCTCCGGCATATTTGAGCATCTGAGTCATCTCGTGCAAACTGCCACCCGTCTTGCTGTGCGGGCAGGCGTGAGGAAACAACAGGTATCCTGAGGAACCATATAAGTCAATTTTCAGATGAATGACAATTTTTTAAATGTCATCATCTAGAAGACTAGGCTTTGTGAACATTCATAGTTAAAGACAGTGGAGGTTGTTTTCTTTCCGGCAATGTATAACATTCATACTCCAAATAATTCATGTGATCATACAGCTGTGAACTCAGCAGTTGTAGACTTATATGGTTATCCATCTGAAGGCAACTGATCCAGGTCTGCAAGTTTAGTATGTGATAGTACCAAGAGAGGTGAAAAGTGTTGCGTGATCTTCATGTTATATGCCCAAAAGAGTTTTCCCATTTCACGATTCATAAACTCTCCTTTTTGAGATACTGAGGTGACTGCATAATACTGTATTGCTGATTTGGATAGAATTTATAAATAAAAAACATTTTAAATAAGATCCAAATTTACTAGGGCTTTCACATACAGGACTGCACACAGATAGATATTAGGTTATGATAATAATTATTGATAAAATCGTCTATACACTTTTAAAACATTCAAGAAATCCTCAAGACTGGCTTCTTAGTTCTTTCTTCAAGTATTAGCGTACCAGATTCTCTGGAGAGAGAGGCTAAATAAAGCAACTTGAATAATACCTTCGTGATAAGTTGTCAAACTCCAAAATAAAAACGTCGAGGATATTTTTCAAAGGACAAACCTTTTCGATTGCACACCCGATAGCAGCTACATGAGCACAAAACATGGAGAGAGAAAAGAACAAACAGAAGAAAGAGTAGATTACGTTCGCAAATCTACATCTCTAGATATTGTTGCTCCATATAGAAAGTACTGCTGCTGCAACAAGGCATTACATTCCCCTTATTGAGGGCTGGGGCCAGTCTGTAAAGAGTAGCGGGCTGTGGTGTAATTGTCTGGCAGAAGCAAGTCTATGAGGGGAGGGGAGGGGGGGCATATAGTAGAAAACAGTCTGTGTTGCTATTGGAAGGGAGGGACACCAGGGGCAGTCTGCTGTGGTCGTCCATCCAAATGACCTCCTAGCTTAAACAGACAGTCCTCGTGTCTGTCTGCCTGTCTGTATGAGGGGTGAAGACTGAGGCACAGGCTGTAGACTGTCCGTCTCGCGGTCTACACTTCACTTCCGTCCGCTCCATCTATCCACACGTCCCATGTCGTGTTGATGGGCGTTCTCATACATGGAAGCCCTTCTCCTGTTCGTGCAGTAGCTGGAGGCGGAGGGTCTGTACGCTGCTGATGATCCGCCTCTGGTGGCCGATCAGCTCCACCCCGATACGCCTGACATCTCTAGGCCGAGAGGGGAGATGCATGCACACGCACACACGCGCACACAGACACACACATACAAACATAAACACTATTACTATATTTATAAGGACTACATTCATTCATTCCTAAACCTAACCCTAATCTTACAGGTGTTAATCTACAGTCTGTTCAGTCTATATAGTTCTAATTGGAGGACCAACTCATTGATAGATTATGTTTATTCCACATTTTGTCAGTTTAATCTAAAGGGTCCCCACTTCATTCAACTGCAGACAACATTGCATTTTACACTTTTAAAGGAATACTCCAATTCCAGATTTACTCCAGATTTAATAGTCATTTTATGTCTTTCAGGGTGTGCAAGTTTTAACTGACATGCGGAGCAATGATAACAAAAAGGTTTCCTCTTAAGGCTTTTCCTGTGACCCTAATCCTTGGTCTAATATAAACCTAATCCTAATACTTTATCCCAAAACCTATAGGTCCTAACCCCAACTCAGTTCTTGTAGAGGAAAGGATCTGCAAAACCTTTCCATTCAGGCCTATAAACACCTCATAAGTTTTCAGACATCATCATACAGACATAATTTTACTCTTGATCATTTCTTAAAGCTAAATTATTTCAGACTGGTTATGTTTTGGTTCTTCAACTCACTCGATGCTCATCCTGGCCACAGAATCCAATGTGTTGAAACCTGCTGCCACAAAATTGCTCTTGTACTGGCTCATCTTAATGGAGTCCAGCCAGTCGCCGATGGATATGAACATTGGATAGTCCATTACTTCCCCTGGAGACTCTGGTAGACTGAGGCAATCAAAAGACCAGTTAAGTTCAGATCTAGTCAGTTCAGCTAGCTTTCATTTGCACTTACATTTTAGTCATTTAGCTGACTTGCTGACTTTATGATGAGTGACTTGCACTAAGTGCAAGAATACGTCTAAATTCCAAGATCAATGAAAATTATAAGCAACTAGAATTATCATTATCCCTGTAACCACAGAAAATCTAAGAGCAAAGAGCTATGAAAAACAGAATAAAAGTTGAGGAAAGAGATTCAAGGCGTTCTTCATTTTGTTCAATTCATTTCACTTAAGTTAAATTTAATTATTTTCCTTAAAGCTAAGTTCAGCTCTGTTCAACTCACTAAACCACTGAACAATTCACTAAATGATGGAGTACACCTGTGGCTTGCATTTAACCATACTCAGCTAGGGTTCTGTACATTACCTCTGGATGTCCTCTACCAGTGGCAGCAGGCTGCTGGGGTTGCGAATCAGTTTATCCAGGAAGGACACCACATCGGTGAACTTGGGTCGATGACTCCTCTCCTTCTGCCAGCAGTGCAACATCAGTTGATGCAGGGCCACAGGGCAGCCCATTGGCGCTGGCAGCCGGTATCCCTCCTCAATGGACAGAATCACCTGTAGTGATGCAGGAATTGGATGTAAGGTCTCTGAATTTGGACATGGAGGCAGGTCATATGAGTATGAACAATAGCCCAGATGACCTCAAGATTATTCAATTAGATTTTCTTTGATCTTGTGTCATTTGGAAAGATATTGAATCAGAAATAGGTTCCGATATGATGCTTTCCTCATTCAGTACATACAATACAGGCACTCAAAAAAATGTTTTGATTAGAATCAACTTCTCAAAGATCTGCTCAGAAATGGACCACCCAATATCAAAGTCCACCTTTTGCCCAGATTAGAAGGGAGAAAAGGGAAGAAATCTTGGGAAGGACCATGGGGAGAGGGGGGCTCTTTCTGGCCAGCCAACAGTGCAACAGGTTCTGATCGAAGTTGACTGTGGCAATGAAATCTAATTTATTTATATGTGTCTAATTTTACATATGAAGCAACTCATGGACCTGGAAATACCTCACCCCCTCTCTCAATCACATACATTTATCCTATTTGACCCCCCATGTCTGTAAGGAAGCCTGACAGTGTCTACAGAAAACACACTGAACGGGGATCATTCACTCATCTCCTCTCTGCAGTCTTGCTAACTGTGTAGGGTTTGCCACATCTATGACACTGTGTCCCTGTTCCTGTTTTGCGATAGAGATCCTATTGATCAGATACTTCTTGCAGCAAAGTATCAATATTTTGTCCAAGATTTCACACTGGTTGCATTTGGACTGAAGATGCAAGTACAGTGACAATGAAGCCTGCATTATCTGCTATAACCCAGGGAGGACTTCCTTGGCTGTTTCCTCTCCTGTGTGGGAGAACTGGGTTTTAATTTGGTTTGTAATGCATGGATCATATGCAAATATGTGATCCATGCAATCAGTCAGTTGTCAAACAAGCGAGAAGTCGTTTCAATATAACAAGCTAACATAAATCCCTTGGTGGTCTTGATCTGAGCTCACTGTTACAAAGATAAGCCTCCATATAGTAGATTTCTATATCATAAATATCATACATATGGAATATCACATAGATCTAAGGGACTGTGGGAATGTAGAGAACTATGTGTCTCTGTAGGGAGCTGTGGTAGTCTCTAGGCCACGATGAGACAGAGTTAGGCTGGAGGCTTGGCTGGCCTTTTGCCTTAGAAAGCACTTCTAAGCAATTCCCAAGCAGCACAAATCCCCCCAAGCCCTTAGACCTTACTGAATGTGTGTGTGAGTTTATGTGTATAAATGTGTGTGTGTGTCAGGGGTTGAGGGGATTACGGTGGGGCTTTCACACTCAGTGGAGAGAGGGATGGATCTGCTCCCTCCATGGCCCCTCCAATCCCTGACCACAGTCCAGGGATCAGCGGGTTGCCCAGCCAGGCTCTGACTCCACAGCTTTAAACCCCTCCTCTACTGGACCGAAGTCCTCTGAAACTCTGCCTCACCTTTATTGCTCTTTCCCTTCCTCTCTCACTCATCCTTTTCATCCTTTTGGTGAGTCTCTCCAGCATTTCTGTTCCCCATTTTCTTTCTCCATCTCTTTCTTGGGTTGGTTTTTGATGTGAGAAAACACTAAGGAAAGGGGTTAAAGGCCTACCACTTTAACCAATATAAAAGGGAATAAACTCAAAATTTATTCAATGGAGTGTGAGGACTAGAACTGAAAAGTCACAATTGCAGCCGTCCCTGGAACATGGGTAAAGTGAATGGGTAATGCTCTCCCATCCTCTATCAGCTATCACTGAGGTGCCCTTGAGCAAGGCATTTAATTAATTAAAAGTGCTTCAGTAGCACTGCACAGTGACCAAAAGTAGCAGGTGAGAATGTGCGGAGTGCATTATTGTAGGCATTAGAGTTCAACTGGGTTTCGCTGAGTAAGTAAAGGTTGAAAACCTGTTGAATGAGCAGAAACTGGTAAGTAAATAAATAAACTTGAACTTCAGTTTGCATGTATAATTAAAGACCATTCATATGTTCACCATAGAGACTGACAGACCTTTTGAGAATATGTAATCAGCAATTTCTCATTTTTGTCTGAATGTTGAGGTGAAGCTTTAACTCAACTCAACTTTATTTGTACAGCACCTTTCATACAAACATGCAGCCCAAAGTGCTTCACATAGCAAGATTAAAACATAAAAAAACTTTGAAAATAATACACATTAAAATAAGTAGACAATAAATAAAAATTTGCAAGATTAAAACCTAAAACAATAAAACAACAATTGTTACAAAATAAATAGATCGAAGTCTTTAATTTCCTTTTAAAAACACAGAAGGAGCTTGCCATTATAATGACCGGGGGCAGTGTGTTCCACAGCTTAAGAGCATAAAAACAGAAGGCAGCCTCACCGGTACTTTTATGGGACACATAAGGAACCTTTAAAAGAAAAGCAGTGGAGGACCTTAGTGATCTGGTTGGGACATAAAATGAAAGAAAACCTCTGATTTAAAGAGATGCAAGGTCATTTAAAGCTTTATAAACAATTTAAAGAACTTTAAAATCAGTTCTAAAAGATACAGGCAGCCAGTGCAGTGTCTTAAGCAGTGGGGTGATGTGATCCATTTTCTTTGTTTTAGTTAAAATCCTGACCACAGCATTCTGAACTAGCTGTAGTTTTCTTATAGACTTTTTAGGCAAGTAAAAAGGGAATTGTAAGAGTCTAAACGGCTCGTAATAAAAGCATGAATGAGAATTTCAGCATCTCTCTGAGTTAAAAAAGGTCTGACTGGTGATATTCCTGGGATGAAAAAAAGATGTTTTAATGACCTTGTTAAAATAAGAATTAAAATTCAAATTGGAGTCGAAAATCACTCCCAAGCCTGTGATGTGTGTTTTACTCTGTTTGCTTAGACCACCATGCTTGGAGTGCAGCTTATTTCTTGCTGCTTTGGGTCCTATTAAAAGAACCTCAGTTTATGAGTTGTGATTGCAAAATGACCTTTGTCATTCATTTCTGACATTGTTCATTTTATTTGAGGCTTTTATTTGATTTTCAATTGGAATTTTTCAACTGTTGTATTTTTCCAGCAGAAAACATAAATGCAGCATAAAGCACCACACAGTACTCACATCCTGATTAGACATCTCCCAATATGGCCGCTCCCCATACGACATCACTTCCCACATGACGATACCGTAACTCCAGGCATCGCTGGCTGAGGAGAATTTCCTGTATGAGATGGCCTCAGGAGCTGTCCACCGGATTGGGATCTTACCGCCCTGTTTGCACACACACACACACACACACACACAAAGATCAGCACATTGAATACATGCTGCAAACAGCAGAACCGGAAAATCTACAGTGTGACAGGTAAAACATCACAATTCAGTGACAACCACAGCTTGTGAAACGTTTGTGTAACTCGCACACCATTACCATACTGTCATGTTCAGTTCTGATTTCATATCAAACAGATACAACTCAATCTATCCTCAAACCCTGCAAACATTAGTCTGAGGGACATTTCATCTGACAGAGTTAGTTTTGAACTGGAAGCAGCCCTACCTGCCTCACAAACTCTACAACACTGAACATTATTGATTTGATACTGATTTTATATGACCTAACCAATGAGAAATTAATACCCTCTGAAATGTTGGTACAATTTGCAAGAATAATACATTTATATTGTTGCTCAAAACCAGTGCCATTATTTGATTGATCAGAAACATTATTGGTTGACCAAGGAAATTGTTGGCTGAGGACAACACTAACTGTAAGATACACATCTATTAATATTTGCTGCTAAGGTTTAAAAGAATCATCCTGAGTCCAAACTTTCTCTCTTTTCCTGCCCATATGTCTTCGTTGCCTCCACTTTTTCCTCCACTATTCACTGCATTTCTTGACTCCTTTCCTTTCTTTTAAAACCATACATGCAGGATTTCCTCCATACAATAGCTTATATGCAATCCAGGGGATGGAGGTCAGAGATATATATACAGGGAGCGCGAGAGAGAAAGAGAGAGAGAGACGAGTCTTTCACACAACTGTTTTAAAGTCTAAATTTTTCAGCTCTCTCATCAGGGATGGGAGAAAGGCAGTAGTATCTGACCAGTGTACAAGTTGACTGAAATATCTCTCTTGTCTGAAACATGCCATAAGGAGCTGCTAACCAACTGAAAATAATTTCATTAGTGTGGCTTTTAATGGAGAGTTTTAGCTTCCTGTGATGGTCTAAATGCTGTTTCCTTTTCTGAATCCTGTCTCCAGCCTCAGGACTGAGAGTGGTGTTGAGGAGCTTTAGAGGAGAACAGGGTCTGCGGGGTATTGCTGGTGCTGGTTCACGCATCAAAGATGACTGATTGTTGTTGTTTTTTTTTTTTGTTGTTGTTTTTTTGTGATACTATACTGATCCCCTAAAGAAGAAATTAATCTTTTGGTTGGCCCAACCCCCTCCACAGGGAGGTCAGATGTCAGAATCAGCTACACCTCTGGAGCTGGTAGAAGTTCAGTATCTTGCTCAAGTACACTTCAGAGGCTTTTCCATTTCCTGGCCAAGAATAAAGTCTGAGGGAACCACTGAATTCTTGTAATGTTTTGAGTATGAAAATAATCTAATTTAAAGGAATACTCCAATGTTTTGGGCAACATACCATTTATTTGACTTACCCAGACTAGAGACAAGATGTTTGATACCATTTTCACCTCTGTAAATCCACTGGTTCGGTTCCTGTGGTTAGCATTTTGTGTAGCATTTCGTGTTAGAAGGCTGATGCTTGTTTGGTCTGGTCTTTCTCTATGTAGAAAGATCAGTAGATCTCTACATACAGCTGTTGTTTGCCTTATCTCAGGTTCTGAATCAATGCAACTTCCACCAGCGTTGTTTCACAGAACTGCAGGTCTTAAAGCCAAGTTAGTCAAACTGGCACTGAATATTCTTCTGTTAATAGAAATGGTGTGTGGTTAAAGAGTCCATGATATTTCTGTGCACTGAGGCACTGTTGTTTAAGGGAATTACCACTGGCTTCAACAAATCTCTTCAGCAGTGTTTTTCAACAGGCCAGCTTGAATAATTTTCCTCTTATGGATGAGGCTGCAGTCAGAGGTAATAGCAAACCCTCCAGCAACTGTAGCAACAATGCATTTATTTTTTTTTGTTTTCTCCAAACAAGGCTTTCAAGCAAAACATAGGTTTACAGGACATAATGGCAATAACAGTTGTTTCCTTCCAACTGGAACAGGCAAGTGTTCATTGTAGCCCTGATTTTCCCAGCCAGAGCTCATTCATATTGCCTGGTGGTAACAGTCATACATTTTTTTCTTCTTAGAGGAGCTATGAACTTAGAAATTTCAGTGGAGTCAGGATGTCAGTGTTTTTTTTCCAACATACCATGTGATATTAAAACTCTCCATTGAAGCCCATTATGATAATACTGCTTTTACTACTGCTAGTTATAATAAATTCATGCATACTGTAGTTGTGTTTAATCCAATCAAAATTATGCATCGTAATAAATTCAGGTTAAAGGAATACACTCCCCCGAAAAACTATATTTTGTATGACTTACTCGCCCTGATGTGTCTTGAATGTCTGATGTCTAAATGACGCTAATGCAAAGTGGGGAACGTCAGTGTAGCCAGTGAGTGAGTAGGACTCCTGCACAATAAAGAAGCTGGAGGTCTTCAGTTCAGTCAGTGTGCAAGCCAGTCATGGCCAGGATCCATAAAGAGTTTTGTTTGTGTTTTGTTTTTTTGCTGCTATTTGTGAAAGTCACCTATCGACTCCATGCTAACAGAAATAGCTACAATGTTTGAAATGGATCAAAACTTTTTTCATTCAAAAATATCAGGGTGAGTAAATGATACAAAATGAATAATTTTTGGGGTGAGGTATTCCTTTGAGGTCCTACCATAGATGACCAGTGTAGTATTGATAGGTAATAAAACAAATTGTATCATATCCATCAGATGACACTAAATGTCCAGTATCTGATTTTTAGTCAAAGGACCATGTCAGCCCTGAATTTCAGCACACCAGTATGTTGGTTTAACTCTATTTCAACTTCAACTGGTAAAGATGCATTTCACTGGTATGTAAGAGAACAGGATTGTATTAGATTGCAGAATTGGCAGCTGCCTGGTTTTAGAGGGTCGATCATTAGGACGTCAGGTGTACCGTTGTGGTGTAGGCAGCCTCCGGGTCGTCCTCCAGGACTCGGGACAGGCCGAAGTCGGACACCTTGCACACCAGGTTGCTGTTGACCAGGATGTTTCGTGCCGCCAGGTCCCGGTGAACGTAGCCCATGTCTGACAGGTACTTCATGCCTGAAGCGATGCCACGCAGCATGCCAACCAGCTGGATGACGGTGAAGTGGCCGTCATGTTGCTGACAAGACAGGGCGGGAGAGAGAGAGAAATGTGAACTGAGAGAGTATGACATAAACCAGAAATAATAATAAAGTGTGTAAAGTATAATTGTGTCTTAAAATGAGAAGAGAGAAAAAGACGGCGCATAAAGATGGATAGCAGGACGAGTGAAGCAACAGAATGATAATGAGAAAGAGGTTTAGGGCGTAAGCAAGAAGGAGATGCATAGTGACCCAATTCAGTGAGTTTGAGAGGAGATTAGACTGTTGACAGGATAATTACAGGACTATATTTTTTATGTCACAGGATAATATTATCCCTGTTTGAGCTTATCTTCCAGGGCTGCCTGTTTGTTTTAGGAGTTATTTTAAGAATTTACTGATTGCTATTGAGATTCATTTAGGTTTGGCCCTTAGCTACATCCCATATTCTTTAAATGTAGCTTAATAACGTTGGTGACTTTGCCTCTAGACTTTGAAATTCCCTTTAGACATGCAAGATGATCATCATATTTTAATGATCCAGAGAAAGACAAAGGCCTTTACTACGTTTTTACCTTTTCTCCTTGTTTTGCTTGTTTCATTCCTATGAAATCTACATTATGGCAATTTTGTTGGTGACTTTACTGTCTGTTCTAGGATTGTTTCAATACCTGTAAAGAATGATGCAAAACCATTTTGAAAAGAAATAAAGTTGATTTTTTAATAATTTTTGACTTATATTTATTCTCTGCAAAAACAGTACCAGACGGCAGAAGCAATACGTACTTTTAATTGTTTTGATGACTGCAGTACTCACCCTGAGGAATGAATCCAGCGATCCATTCTCCATGTATTCCACCACAATCATCACAGGCCTGCCTGCAAGCATACAAAGACAATTTTGACTTCTTCAAAGCTTATTTTCTCATATAATTCCACTTTATTGGCAAAGTCTACACTGGAGAGTGAAAGAGTCAGGCCCACAAATGACATGGTATACAACTCAGCCCACTGCATACAGCTCTGTCATTTTCTTTATCACCATCTTTCTTTCTAATCAATCATGTGGCGAACATTTACAAAGTACAGAAACTCAGAAACTGTATTATTTACACGATGTATCGTGTTGTGAGAAGTTAAATGGCAGGAACTATAACCGATACATGATACGCATGATACACTGTGTAAATAAGCTTCTGAGTTGTTGTAACGTTTATTTTTTCACTTTGACGAAGCTAGGCTAATGACTTCTGTAGACTTCAAGTCTTTATTCTAAGCTAACATGAAATGCTAACCATAGGAACTGAACCAGTGGATGTAAAGAGGTGAAAATGGCATTAAACATCTTGTCTCAGTCTGGGTAAGTCAGAAAAAGGGTATTTTGCCGAAAATGTCTTCCTTAAATGCCTTCATGTCTTTAATGTTGAGCTGAGAGCCCACTATTTTCTCAGGCGGTTCACTTTTTATGCAGCTACTTCTACTTTTTGCACATATACTCTTAAAGGTATTTATTATTTTGTCCGTCCTCTGACTGCCAACAACAACCATATCCATCATATCCACCAGATTGATGATAAAAAAAGGACAACACTGGCCCTGCATATTGGTCTTAGTCCAGTACACACACGTTTTTGGCAACACATGTCTTGTGTGTGTAATATTATGTGGGTGTGTGAGTGCCAACCTCCATGTTTGTGTGTGTTACAGTACTCTTACATGGGCTCACTTATCCCTTATCCAGAGGTTAATCCTACAGAGAGCGGATATTAGTACACAGTCGCCTTAAAACTTGTCTTATTAGAAGCCTGTCTCTAATTAGCTTACCACGACTTGGGTAAGGGACAGATGGAGAGATGGATGGACGGGGTCGAGGTCAGGGGAGAACAGAGAAAAACAGGTTTATTTGAGAGAGGGGATTGTAGAAAGGAAGAGGCTGAGGGAGGATTACAGACTTAGAAGGCATCTAAAGAAGAGGGACAGGGCTAAAGTGACGGGGTTGAGGGAGAGGAGCAGGGTGACTGGTTGAGCTGGTGTAAGGCAGAAGGAAGGGTTTGGGGGGAAAATACGTCTATCATTTCACTAAATACCAAAGAAAGGTCCCTGCACATAATAATAGTATTTAATAACAAACCAGCCTAAAGCAGCTCTTATTTGAACAGACTAAATATCTAGGGACAAAGTGGAGTAATGACTGACATAATAATCTGACCAGTTAGAAAAACTGAAATCACACGTAGAACACCAAATCACTTTAGACTGGTCCTGAACGCTCCCTTGAAATACAGGATCACATTTTGAATCCATTTTCATCTCATTTCATGGAGGTGGTGCCTTACGTCTCCAGCACATTTTGTAATTGAACATAACGTAAATATAAAGTGCAAACGTAAAAAATGTGGTGGCACTTATACTGTAGCAATCATACTTCCATATTGATGTGCCTATAGCTGAATTCCCATGCACGGGGCAGCAGACGATGATCGACCGATCAGAGAGCGAGACCTCGGGCAGACTTTACACGAAGTTGAGATTTATGGCCAGGTAGGTGATGCCTCAACCCTTTTCAGCCCCTAATACATGATTATGTGCAGAGACTTTATTTTCACTGAAATATAAAATGCATTTTACGTCACACTGAGCAGCATGTACATGACCCACATCTGCTGCACATTCTCACACCCTCCTAGCAATAATTATAAAGCTACAGTTACAATGTTTCACTGTTAGTGCTGTATGCCCATCATCACAAATGCAGAACTATGAATTATTTTATTTCCGTACAAGAGGTATACTTCTACTTTGAACTGTCCTCTCAGTGTGGTGCAGACATCTGCCATTCTTTCTTATATGCAGACACTTTCAGGCCAAACTTGCCTGCTTAATGTGGCCTAGCTACTCAGCAACACTCAGCGACATCTGGCAGTGAAGGTTTAGGAGCCATTTCACAATTCAGCATTCATCTATTCTGCTAAGGCTTCTGCTCTAATTTCAGTAAAATCTCTCTGCTAACTCAAATCCTTTATGATGCATCTTCATTCAAAGATGTGGCAATGACTGGCAAAACAACTGTAGAATTTCAAATTTTATGTGAATAAATGCACATTAGTGGATTCAATTATGAATTGCACTGAATTGTAGTGTGGCCTCTGACAATTCAGAGAAGTCTTGAGTCATATTTTATGGGGTATGTACCTTTGCTGATAGGCTGAAAAGTTTAGGGTACAAAAGTTTATGGTACATTCCCTTCTCTCTGTGCATGAGAGAGGGGAATGTATATGGGATAAGGTCAGTGTGTCTGATCTGTGTAATAGTGTCACAGTGTTATCTACTAGTGCTCCAGAGACACCAGAGACGTAGATAAGAAGCATACAGAGCCTTCACTGGCCTGATCATTTACCGTAGAAGGGATTACAGTTACAGCTGAAATGACCAAATGCCATAATTTCTGCTAACATTTGACATTTTCAAATAAAAACGGCTGCCAGTGGCTTTTGGCCTGAACCCCGACTACTAGGAAAGCCATGCAGCCATACTGTAACAAGAACAGCATGAATCCTGTCCTCCTGTGCAAAGACATTACATAAATGATCCCAGTGGAGTAATTTAGGGTCATTTCAACAGCAAAGGATAGAATTTAGATAACAACCGTATGATAACGTAGAACATCGTGAATGAATAAAAAAATATACTAAACATAATGTGACAGTTACTGCAAAAAGGAAAAGATAATACAACAAATACAAAACATTATGCATTAATGCATTGTTGCATGGTTCTTAGGTGGCCTAAATACTATGGCAAATTTTCACTTAAAAAAGCAGCAATTTATACTGCCTGCCATTTCAAATGACCATCATCATCATCATCATCATCATCATCATCATCATTATCATAATTTGTGCTGGGGCCACTGGCTGCCAGCTAGTTTATACACACAATAGTTTATCACATTTTACTCCATCCTGTGCAATCGTTGTGTTTTTTTAATCTGCGCTTTTCAGATTCGCCTGTCTCTCCATTTGTTCACAATCGTTTCACTTTTTTTTTGACTTGTCATCGAGTCCAATCATATTATAAAATTAGAACAGGTCACTCAGTGTGGGTCAGACCTCCTCCAGGTGTGTGTGGGGACACAGTGTCTATATAAAATAGTATATAAGTATATAAAGTCTATATAAAGTAGATAGTTGTTGTTGCTTTGTGCCACAACTGGTTGTAGAGAGGGTGAGAGGGGTTTTCCATGATGGCTTTGATCTTGTCCCTCGTCCAAAGACCAGAGAAGATTAGGAAAATT
>OMLF01048747.1:0-30774 GCA_900302615.1 Holocentrus rufus | reverse complement strand
CATACACACCTATATGCTGACACACACACACACACACACGCACACACACACACACACACATGCATGCAAACATATGTTCATAGTCACACATAAATAGACAGATCCATATGCAACCACACATAAGTTCATACACTCAGCAACATACACACACACCCACACATACAGTAAGCAACTTATCACAGAACAGCAGGTACCACTATGTGCCACCTGGGGGCAGTGTTGCAGTTCATATCTAAAATCCAGCCTCACGTCTTCTCTGATTAGTTCAACTTTATAAAATTCTCTCTTTGCAGCCTAGAATCTATTCTTAGACTGTCTTTTGTTCTCTAAACCTGTTAAAGCTTTAATATTCCTACAGTCTACACAGAGAAAATGACAGTGTGACACTGTGAGAAAGAAAATGAGTCCTCTTTACTGTATATGATTGAGTAGAGGCAGGTCATGGCAATAATGTGTGGGGACTGAAAATAGATTACCTCCTATGGCAGATTTAACAGCAATGTTATTATAAAGCATTATGAAATGATCTTCTTCCACCCACGCAGCCAAACAACACAAATCGGTGAAGGCAAGCTGAAAGATGGCAATGCTATTCATGTCAGCATACACACAGCGGTAACTTTTTGACCTCTGTAGCAGCAGCAGTTTGATTGTTGCCCCCTGCTGCGTCAGTAAGTGCCAGGAACCAACGCTGCTGGCCAATGAGTGACAGGGTGAAGGGCTGCATTGTTGACAAAAATGGTGTCTGCTTTTCATATAAATATTTCATGACAGGTAATTCTTTAGATAAGCCATGCAGGAGCCTTTAGTAAAACGCTGATTTGCATCCTATTTGGCACTGAAACCATTCAATCCAGTTGGCAGGGTGCGTTTTATGTTCATTGTGATTATGACAGTAAAACCACTAAATACTCTTTATCTTCCAGTGAATCTTGTCTTCACATTTATTTCCTATTGTATTGAAATCACTGAAGCACATATTTTATCTATGCCCACCTCCCAGTGCAGCAACTTTGGAGCTATCAGTCAGGGACTGTGTTACCCCACAAGTGCTCACCTAATGCTGCTGCTTTCCTGCTGCTCTCACTTCTGTTGCCTGCTGCTGAGGTAGGGGGCAAACACATCGCACTTTTGCTGCAAAGTACCTCGAAAAGCATGTGTTTTTTTTTTTTTTTACCAGCTCCGATGACTCTCTCGATGCGGATCCGTGATGGGTCGATCTCCTTAGTGAACTCATGGATGGCCTGAGTGGGGTCTTCATAAGTATCGGGGTCCACATAGGTCTTTATCCCTGGGAATGGGACTGGAGAGACAGAGGTAATAACAGAAAGACAAAGAGGTGTGTGTGAGTGAAAGAGAGATTTCTCATATCGTGACAAGGAATGTGGTGAAGGGTAACCTCGCCTGGATTCAGTTTACCATTGTTGGTTGACAGAAGTGATTGATGGTGTAAAATCAGAGTATACTGTATATCATAGTGAGAAACCTGATGTAAGTTATATAAAGATAAGTGGAAATAACACAAACACAGCACTCTTCAATACAAGGAATACTTGTTGTACATTCTCAATTGTCTAGGGAGAAGAATGAGGAAGCAATGGAGCTAAAAATGATGAACTCCAATTTTAGAGATAAATAAAACTTACTATTATTAGTCCTACTGCTTACTACCATCGTCGCTACTATCACTGCATTATTTATGTCACAACCACTACTTGCAGACCCAGGGATGGTGTTTGATCCCATGGGTATCATCGCGGTTGCAAGTCCTCGAAATATCTTTTCATCAACCGCGATCTGAAATGGAACGTTCATATGGAGGACTTCATATCTCAGGCCCAGAGACGCTCATATTTCCTGCGTGCTTTGGGGTGGACGGGCAGATTATGTGCTTATTTGATATGGCGATGACTGCCATTTGATACGATGCACTGTATATCCGCTTGGTATGACAACCTGGCTGTCCTGTTGAAGATTCAGAAAATGGTGGGTTAAATCGCAAAGTTGCTCGGCCAGGAGTCACCTACTTTGCCACATGAAGTAGTACCCCTTAAAATATGCACTCCCCTCAGGATTTCAGCAAATGCCTTTGGGTAGGAGATACCAGGTTCCTAAGTTAAGACTAAAAAGTTCCAAACATTCCTTTGCCCCCATGGCAATTAGGCCAATAGGAACACCACATGGTCTGGTATATATGATATTTGATGTTGGTCTAGCACTGTTGCTTATATCTTGTGCTATATTTTAGGGCTGGGTATTACCAACAATTTTTCAATGCAATATGTATCACAATACAGAGGCCACGATACAATATACATCATGATACACACTGATATTGAATACTGATCATGTCCCACATAGAATTTAGTGCAGCAGCTATTTATCATAAATTGTTTATTGATTAAACAAAACAAGAACAATTAAGGCCCACAGAGATCTTAAAAGTGAAGTTTTTGAGTGCAAATTATTGTTATCATGGTGCTTGCTGCTGTATCGATAAGGGACCTTCTCTATCGATATGTGCACCAGCACGGACTTTGTCGCAATATATTGCCATATCGATTTTATGTATATGTTCAAGACAAATTTCGCTTAGTCTTTCTTTCCCTGAAAGGCAACAGCAAAGTGTGTGGTGAGACAATCTTTCAGCCGGGGCAAGTTCTAAGTGCCTGTAATCTTCCACCTTGCTGAGGTGCCCATGAGCAAGACAAAGAAACCCGACCATCTCCACAGATGCTTTTCTATAGCTGACTTCTGCCTTCCCTGCGGGGGGTGAGAAAAGTTGAATTTCTCCTTCAGGGATCAATACAGCATCATAAAAAAACAACAACAATCAGTTGTCTCTGATGCATGAACCGGCACCAGCAATACCCTGAGGACCCTGTTCTCCTCTAAAGCTCCTCAACAGCTCAGTTGGTGCTCAGGCTGGAGACAGCACTCAGCTGATTTTTGAAGACCAATACTTTTGGATTCAAGACCAAAAGCTTTGCATGGACCACCAGAACTTTTGCATGGAACACCAATATTCACTAGCCTTAAATTTGACCATTTATGAAAACAAGTACTCAGTATTTCATTCTTGTCATGCTTCATTCTTGCTGGGGTGGAAAAGCCTCTGAAACAGCACTGAGCATCATGGGACGCTAAAACTCTCAGCTCCTGAAGGCAGAGAGAGGCAGGTTTCACTGCGGGTTTCACAGACCGTTGACTAAAATCCTCCCACACCACACTGGAATGACTTCACTAGTCAGACATCTGATAATAACTCTAAATTTCAGTCAGATGTACAGTGTTTATATGGACACGTGATTAAAATGGCACTTTGGAATTAGACATATTGATCAGAATAGTTTGAATGAGTGTGTATTTGCATGAATGTCTGTGAGTGGATGGAAATTGTAGCTGATGAATACAGATGGCTATCCATGGCTACCACTGACATACTTCACTGAAATACCAGGTATGCACACACACATTCCCGAGGTGTGTGTTTTTAATCTTGCATCTGTGAGAACTATCTGCCTGCTTTTTAGCCGCCCTCGAAAACTCATTTCTCTTCACCGATCCCTTTCTCCCTCCTGCCTTGTGCTATCTGTTCCTATCTTTCATCTCTCCAGCCTCAACTCTTCCATTCTGCCTCGCGTCTTCCAACTCTCCTTTTTCTCATCGTCCTCTCCTCTGTCCCTCTATCCTCCAACCTGTCCGCCCACATCTTCATCTCCCCTTTTTGTTTCCCCTTAAAAATGTTTCCTCGCCTTTCCTTGCCTCCGTCTTTGCTTTATTCAACTCATATTCAAATATCTTTCTCTTTTTTTTGCTTCATATCTCTCTGCAATATGGCTCCTTTCCTTCAGTCTACCTGCGTTTTTCATGTCAGGGATGAAAAAGGTTGAGTACGAAAGAAAGAAAAAAAACAGCGAAAAGGTAAACGGGGAAGCTCTGATTAATTTAAAAAAAAATGGAGGGAGGTGAGAAGTGGACCCAGCAACAAAGAAGCCAGGAAGAGGACGAGAGGGCAAGGAAGCATTTGAAGATGTCCGTTCCGTTGATCTGTTTAAAGGTGCCAATCTATCACTCTGTGAGACATCTCTGTTTCTGTCTGTAGAGGAAAAATTCCCCAGAAAACTTGGAGAGAGAGAAAGGGGTGCATTACCAATCCCTCAAAAGCTGCTACGGGCAGAGGTGAGGGACATTTCATGCCCCTTTCACTTCAAAACAAATTGGAAGGGCCGTGGAGTAGCAGCTTTTACACAAAGCGTGTTCTTTCTTGGCTTTCCCCTCAAGGGTAGATATTTTAGACTGTAAAATGGATAAATACGACCAATAAAGCAAACTGTTTGCATGAGGGATGGACTCTTTTGAAGCAGGGATTCTTCCATACTGGAAGAATCCATACAGGGCCAGTCTTTGAAAAGCAGTGCACCTTAAACAGCAACAACACTCAGCTTGGTGAGCTTTAATAGGCGAGCGGAAAACTGGAGGACTGTTGATTAAAAAAAGAGGATAAGGATGAGTGAGGTGGGAGGAAGGCAGTTTGAGAAATGATCACTCCTGGTGAAATTGAGAAAAAGAGAGAAAGCAGAAACAAATGGAGAAAGAGACGGAAACCAAGTGACTGGAAGAGATTAAGAGCAGAAAGAAGGTATATGCTAAAAACTGTGACATACATGCTCATATCTCTTTTCTCTTTCTCCCCTTCCCCAAGTAGATTAGTCGTCAGCGGACCTCTATGAGGTGTTACAGTTCATATGACATTAAACTCAGAAGCAATAGGGGTGGGAAAAATTGATTCTCTTAAATATTGCCATTTATTTATTTATTTATTAATTTATGATAATTTTTTAAATCGAATCGTCATCCAGGCATTGTGATAGTATATTAATGAGCAGGAATCGCTAAATGTAGCAGTTTACTTCAAAAAGTATCTATTTTTAATTCATTCTATTACACACGTTTTATTTGCCACTTTTACATGCACTATAACAATGCTGCTGAAATAAAACTCAACAAGACTGACTGACGTGATGTGCATTGTTTTTGGAAATATGACTCATGATATACACTCTCTAGAAGTGTGTGATTCAACCTTTTCCCATGGTCTAGTGTTGAAAAATCCAACACAAATCACAATAAATCGTAATATCAAATTGCAATAATAGAATTGCAATAGTTAAAAATCGCAATACATATCAAATCGGCACCCAAGGATTGTGATAGTATTGAACTGGGAGATAAGCATATTGTCCCAGCCCTTTGAAGCAAGTTAGCATTTTGAGCCACGGGTTCAACAGCCAGATTTTCAATGCTTTATTCACCCACAGGGTTTTGGATTTACGCAGAAAATTAGGTCCATGATTAACAAAAGCCTAAGACAGTTTGATGATTTGTGTAATGACAAAGTACACCTGCAAAAAGCTTTTATGTGCTTAAAAAAATGATGTTGCTCACAAGTTGCTATAATGAAACTACAGTTAGTGTCAGAATAATTTCACATCATTACATGAAGCAGGTTCACTCACATTCTTACTTCTGCTCAATGTGCTCTGCTCTATGTGCCGTTATGTCCTGTTTGTTCAGCTTCTGTCAAACTTTTATACTGCTTGTTTATGAATTTTTAGTACAACTAGCTAGCTTCTTGGATGTGGGAGCAGCTACACTACTGTGGCCTTATGGAGGGGGCTGATGGAGATGTGCCGTTGGCAGAGCACGACCAACTGTTAGCTTTCTGCTAATATGATCTGCTTGTGTGGTTCAGAAACTGAAAACAGGTGTACTGGTTTGTGGAGATTATCACGCTGAAGAAAACACTGACGCATCATAAGCCTTTGTTTGCAAAGGAGATTATTTTCTTACATTTTCTGAAACCCTATGGAAAAATCTATTGAAATCTGCCAAGGGAATTGAAGTAACTTCCGGATTGGCAACAAAAACACGTCACCACTACACCACTTCACAGAATAGCAGACCTGAAACTGGAAGGGACTCGGTTCCTTCCTCTTAGAAACCTCAGAAGGGCAGATGTTTGCTCATGTTGGCTCCTGTCACCTCTCACTGGATGTACTTTTTCCAAGCTGTGGAGTTGGAGACCCTACTTATGTATTTTCGTGCACCTTTTGGTTGAAGATGAATACAAACATGGAGGTGATGAAGCCTTTATGATTTGTGATGTCTAGGTGCTCCACAGGCCTGTTAATAGCACCTGCATGAGAATGAGGAGGAAAGGAGAAATGAAATGCCTGGGAGCAAAAATCCAAAAACTTACAGCTTAATTTGAGTTTTGCCAGTTTTGCCAAATCTCACTGGCCCATTCGTTTCCATTCACAGAAAACACCAACCCGGACTTGTACTTTGGTCGATAAGTGCTACCCATCGTGTTACCCAATGTTTCATATTAGTGTGCACATACAGGAACTCTAACGTCTTCATTTATTCACTGCACATCTAACCTGAGGCATTCTGGGTCACTATGTGGTTCCATGTTTTACTTATAATACGTCCAGTGGTTACCGAAATAAATCCTCAGCAGACAACCACTACCCTGTCAGACCGAGGCACGATGCTTCAGGCCAGCTATTGTCTGTAAAATAAAACCAAAATTAAAGATAGATATGATACAGTTTTGTTTTAAAATTTTTAATTCCTGCCCTCTTCACTGGGAGTAACTTGGAAAATTGAGACAGTGTTTGTTTCAAAATGTTTAATTTGAAAAACAACTATGAAAAGAAATGAGAAATATTGTCAAACTGTAATAAAAGCCTCAAAAAAGGATCTACATCACATTTTTGGTTCCATTTTGTTGCTTCATATTGTATTTTTCTTATTCCTGCTGATAACTGTCCAATGTGCACCATGAGATGTCATGCTGAGATATTTCCAATGGAGTTTGATAGCAGACAAAATTTCAGCTTTCTAAAGCGAGATGAGTGGTAAGCGACAGATTTCGGTGACTTAGAGTCGAAGAGCGTTTCTGTCACCCACTTCAAACTTGGTTGTTCCAACAGATCCTAAGTTAGCTATTTCACAATTTTATTATTTTTATCATTTTATGGTTTTGTTGATCTTATATCGCTTTTATTTCTCCTCGTCTTTCTGTGGTTTTATTGGATCCATCGTGCATTTTCATTCATGGAATCACCACTTGAGAAACTGAATCTGAAATGGTTCTGCTTCCCCGAGTTACACTGCTGCATCTCTGTTCTTTATTGCTTTTTATTATTTTCATCTTTTTATGGACTTTAGCTATAGACTAGAATCTCTATTCATCACCATGGGATTTGCTATGCCCTCGCTCCTTTCATTTTCGAAGTAAATGGTGCCAAAATCTGCCACACCACAAGTAAAGCAAACTAAATTTGATGTCTAACCATCTCGACCATTATGCTAAAGGCTCATTGCAGGCATGCGAACGTTCTTCAATACATCTTTGAACAGTCCAACAGGATATTTTCAGACTGTTTCCATGTACTACACCATGAATATACACTTATACTCAGTGGTAGAAATGGCCAGGTTTTACTGAGGGTTCCCCCAGCATTCGGTTTCATTAGAAACAGTGATAACCATTAATTCCACCCCGTCTCTGTTGAACTTATTAACAAACTGAAGGGGACGTATAAAGGGACAGATAAACTGACAGAATGGTGGACAGACCCATTTGGTTTGAGTTATGCAACAGAACTAAGCAACGGTGTCGGCTTATTGATTTATTGAATGTGTGCTGGTCCCTTGTAAGCATGCACAGTGAGATATGTGTTCCTGTAATGTATTTAAAGATCTGGGAAAATTGATTCAACCAGAGCTGTATACCACAGATGTGATAACTGAATGCCACGTGTTTGCCTTAATTTGAAACAGGGACCAATTTTTTTTTTTTTTTTTTTTTTTTTTTTTTTTTTTTACAATATTGCAGTTTCAGTTTGTGAGCAGCATTTACAAACAGACCAAAATTTGTGATAAAAAGCCTCACGTGAGTTAAATGCTCTCTTATTGGTCAGAATTTCCATGCTGGAAAACTGCTTCTTTATATGAAAATGATGACTTCTATCATGAACACTTGTAAATGTGATTCTAAAAAAATACATTTTATACCTCTCAAATGAAAATCTGGGCAAGTCAAAACCCTTTAAGTGATATCAAAAAAATAAATAAAATCGCTCAAAAAATAAGAAAAGTTGCTCTGACTTCTATTTACTTCTTTTCGGATCAGGCAGGATGGTCCTCAGGTTACAACTTGAAACATGTATGTACACGTTTACGGACATCAGTGCGTATAGTGGAAGCTGGAAGGAAAAGTAGTTCCTATATCCAAAAATTTACTGCAAATTTCACTTTTCACTTTTTTAGAATCAAATACAAATTCGGTGTCATAAAAATATTAACATTTCTTGTAAAAGCGAACACTTGAGATCGATATTTTGATGTGAAGATCAATTTGAAAATAAACCACATGTCCAGATCCAAAGTATTGATCTGTCTGGATCAATATGCACATCCCAACAGTATACCTCAGTGGAAGGTGGTGAGCTCTTATCACATACAGTCACATATTCTCTCAACAAGTCCTTCTCAGGTAAGCTTGGGTACGTGACATTTATCATAGACCTGGACATATTTATCATCTAAACACAAGTGCTTTAAAGCTTATCCCAGTGCGTGGTGTGGCTTCAGTGAGTTCATAAGGTCGGACTGCGTTCTCACAGCGATCGAACCTGCTCCTTGCTTGTTCTGGTCTGCACCTGAGTTCGATTACTGTGTTCACACATGCAAAAACAAAGTGAACATGCGTGGGAAATGCACCGGGGTTCCATTTAATCGCACCAATGGACTCAGGTGTGAAAAGCTATGTTTATCAGTCCCTATCAAAAGCCTGTCCAGCAAAAACAATCTGATCTCTACCAGGACTTACTGCATTTTGTAGTCTCATTTTCAATATCTTCAATATATCTCAATTCTGAATACAAATATGTTAAATTGATTCACTAAATTCATAGAAATTCACAAGAAACTGCATATTTCTGTTTCCCATACCTTTAATGGTATGAGAAAGATAGTTATGCTCATAATGTATGCAATCGTATACAAGTTTTCATTATGTGATAGTGGCATTCCCTGTCTTCTTGTGACATGTTTGTTTCATGCAGTAGAGTCCCTGATCCAAGAAAATTTTCTCCCATGATAGAATGAAATAACTTTGATTTGTACAATTAATGAGGAGGGAAAAATCAAAGACGCAGGATCACAGTGAAGGAAAGATATAAAACAAATAAGACAAGTAAGAAAATATAATCTTACCATGTCCATTCTGATAGTTGGTCCTCCTCTTCTCCTCTGAGCTCATCTTGGCCTTGATGTACCACTGGCACCTGGAGAACCCACACATTCATGGTCAGAGTTAGTTGATTCAGACGAAACGTCTCCAGATTCAGTTCGGCATAATTAGTCTTGCTCTTTCCGTTGATGGATTGCCTGCAAACACCTTGTCAATGCATAGTTCCTCTCAGTGACATTCCTGGTATTTTGACTTGATCCACAGCAATGCCCTGATCTTTCACAGTGAAAGAAACCCACTTATCCAAAGCCAACTGCCAGAGTTTAGGGTTTAACAGAAAAGGCATATGCAACAAAAAGGTGGAATGAATGACTGGTAGGCGGTAAAGCAATGATCTCCCTTTGAAATGCGTAATGAGTCATAGGTAATGTATTACTTTATTGAGACAGCAGCTCAATACCGATCACAGTGCTTCTGGATGAGTTCCACCAGAGCTGTCTTTTTGCATTTAATTCCCCAAATGAGTAACATAGCTGATAAAGGTTTATGTAATATGAGCAATTCTTTAACACTAATCCTCTGCGAAACCATCCTTTTTGAAATTGCCCTTTCTGACCCTGGAACACCATAGTAAACCCAGCTGCTATGTGACTGTGTTACTCAGCAGTCCCCTTCATTCATTTAAGTAATTCTCTTTGGCATGGCTTATACACTGCAAAAGTAAAAAAAAGGCTGTTTACTAGTCATATAAGAGCAACTTTTAGGTCAACATCCTGTATTAGTTAATGTGCTGGAAAAATATCTAGTAATGTGATTTAATGAGTACAATTTTTTTTTAAATCAATTTAAATGTCAGTCTAAACCCATTTTTAAGAAGAAGAGGAATTGGAACGTGACGTCACATAAGGGAGACAGACAGGTGTCAAGTGTACAGTGAATGATGGAAAACACAGATGAGTGACAACTTTGAAATCGATGAGGAGGAAAACCCTATTAATACAACATATGATGGACCACAGCCATATCATTTTGAACCTGCTGGGCGTCCAAATGACCTGGGACATGCAAGGAGAAGAAATGATGAACCACAGAGAGAAACTGAGCTGTGGTGTGAGGAGATCAGTGGCGAGTTGGACAGAGATTTTGGTGAAGGAATAATAACGTTACTTCTCTAACCACATTTTTCCTAGTTAGCATTGTTTGTCTTATTAAGTCAGTGCCTAAAATGAACACAGGAGTGTGTAATATTAACAGGAGAGTACTGATGCTGATCCACGTTTTAAACATATGTCTAAAGAAGCTATAATCTTGATATCAGTCATTGCAAGTAACATGCATATTGCTCTTTAATCAGATATTTAATCCTAAAGTGAAAAATTCTGCTAATGGGGTGTGATTATTCATTCATTTTATTCCATTTATTTCTAAATCAGTCTGACGTGTTTCAGATCACTTCCCTAATATCAGGAAAATGACACTTTGCATTGGAAGCAAATAAAATTATCTCAGCGCACTGCTAACTGTTTTTTTCACATGCATAAAAAAAATTACAATTTTTAAGAGTGAATACAAGATCAAAATGAAATGTGTAGTTACTTGTCTTTCAAAACACTCTTCAGTACCATGCAATGACCCCGAGGGCTTTGTTGAATCCATGCTGTTTGGTACCAAATCTCCACCAAAACGTAGGTGTGAGTGTGCTTCACAGCCTCTCGCTCTCTCTCTCTCTTTTTCTCTCTCTCTCTTAGTATCACTAGTGCACCATGTACCACAGGTGCTGTAATATATTTACCCAACGTTTTACTCTGAGCATGTGTGTTGAGTGTGCATGTGTGTGTGTGCTGGTGTTGTTTTCTGCGGCTTTTAGAGGTTAAATTGAGACTTCTTTTTGAAAAATCATAACTTGTATTTGTACTTGTGTGTGTGTGCTTTTGATTTTTCTGCTCATACTTCGGCATACTTTCACACACACACACACACACACACACACACACACACACACACACTACTGCAGAAGGGCTGCACTATTCATAGCCTGCTCTCAACCCACTCATACACTCACAACACTCTAATCTGAAAAAGAGTAGCACCTGCAGTTCATTCTAACAACTTCATGAACTTCTCATTCCCATTGAAACTGAACGCAATTAAAAATCTACCTCCAGATTTATGAGGATACGGAGAGGTGATCACCCTTATATGTGGGCGAACGAGAGCAAAATAAGAGGGGATGAAAAGAAGAGAGATAAAAAGATCGAGATGTAGCAGATAGCGGGAAAACAAGCCATAAAGAGAGAAACCAGACAGAGGGGCATTGCAGAGGTGTAGCAATATCTGAGAAAGGCTAATTAGTCTATTAAAGTAATAATTCATGACAGTTTCATATAAACAAATTGTTCGTTTTGCTGCTCTTTATCTCCAACTGTTACAGCACAATAATCAGCCGATAGCCAGACATGAAAGCTTTTACATTTGTTGTTCTAACACCTGGTGTCTGGTAGCTCTTTCCTCTGGTACACAGGAAGTGATGTGTTTTATTATTTGCAATAAACAGACGAAGAACTGGGCAGCAGGCATGAGCAGCAATAATGGCAAAGAAGACAGCACCACCTACAGAAACTTCATCAACAGGAAAATCTGTCATGGTACTGGACACACTTTGATTAAGAGGTGACAAGTGTGGTGCAAAAACGCCACAGCAATGAGCGCTCAGCAGGCAAGCAGCAGGAGTCTGGCCAAGCCTTTTGGATGGAGGGAGGGAAAGAGGGAGGGAGGGAGGACTTGCGGAGGGGGAGGATGGAGAGATGAAGTGATAAAGATGGAGGAGGTGTGATTCGGTGGTTCATTTCTGGAGCTCTATAAAAAAACACAGTATCCTCACACATGTGCATGTATTTGCATATACACACTCACGAATGCGTGCAGAAATAGAGAAACACAAATTCACAGAGCATAAAGGAAAGCGAGGGTCAGACTCGGCTAAAAGACTAAACGCACGTACACACAAAAACAAACATGAAAGCGCACATGAAAAACACACAAAAACAAACACATGCACAGGCACACACCCACACACGCGGGAACACACAAGCATATTCACAGAGAAAATTAAACGGTTTTCCTCGACATACTGTAGGAGTAATACACACGCATGCAAACACCCACAAACACGTGCACTCCCTCCTCCCCACTACGTGTGAGTGACAGTGTATCATCTGGTGCTGAGAGGCTGACAGACAGCCAACAACTGATAGAGAGCCGCTGCCAAAGAAGTCTGGAAAACTGAGAGATTAGACGACAGCATCTGCAAAAGACTAGAGAGGACCTTTTCCAACTGGGTGCTATATTGAAATCAAAAATGAGGCTGGGGCTGGGGGGAACCACAAAGCACCCAATCAGAATCTCAACCAGAACCAGAATCACTTCCAGTGCCAAACACAGAGATGGACAGGAGCTTGCCATGGTGACACTGGTGCAGACATACAGACTCTAGGATGTTTCCGTCCAAATGACAAGTGCAATTTGCGTTGAAATGCTGGAAAAAATAAAATGCAAATGAGGTGTGTTTCCAGCAAAAAATGAATTCTTGAATGTCAAATTCACAGGACAAAAGGAAATGGATTAAAGAGTAATTAAACACCACACCCAAATCATTGTGTGAAGCCTGAACTGAAGAGTAAAAAGCATGCTACTGAAATTGCAATCTGCTATTGGCTGATCTTTGGGTGCCAGGTGATTTCACCTTGAATAGAGAAAAGCAGATGGCCTTATCAACTGGTACCAATAATCAGCCACGGCAGAACTGATTAGTATTGGACAATTTGTTATTGTCTTTTAGTATTTTGTGCTGTCTGAATACCACCACACCTTTGTTTTTGTCTACATCGAGCTTTTATGATTCAATATATCTTGAATAGAATATGGATGATATGGATATCCATGGGCATCCATCTGAGAATACTTGGATGGATACCCAACTACTGATAACTAACACAACTGTACAGTACATGCTAATAAACATGGCACAGGGGCAGAAAGATGCTAGATACAGTGTAAAGGGACAATGCTATAGATTGCGGACACTATGTCAAACATATAACAATTACACAGCAATATGAAAAATCAACTATTTCATAAACGTTTGCAGCTGTGATGAATGACCAGTATTATACTAGTCCAGTCACACTGAATAGAATGAAATCATCTCTCACTGAATCCCATGTTATGACACTCTGAGAGCAATTTTCATGATGATCATAATGAAAGGAAGACATTTCCCCCTCTACAATCACACTCCTGGTTTTGGCTTGCTGTGGAATGAATGGGAGTCTGACTCAGTTTCTTAGTTACACATCTTAGTTACACATTTTAGTGCAACTAGAGAGATGAAGAAGGAACACATCAGGATTAAGCAATGACAAAAGAGAAAGACAGAGAAGTGCTGTCTAGTTTGACCACTTGAAGGCCAAATTTACCAAGCTTGTACTAAGCTTTCTCTAGTTAACGGCCTAATTCATTAAGACAGCTTATGCAAATCAAGCCGGTCACAATTTCCCAATTAGAATACTATTAGAGTACTGAGGGTGCTTGTCTACCAGGTGAAACATGTGTGGCAGGCCCTTTTAACATCACACAGGGGAAAGAGCAGACTGTGATTCCCCAATGTAGCTGAGCCAGAGGCCAACAGATGACAGGCTGAAACACACTCTGTCGATGCAGGTATGGTCTGAGATTCCAGTTCAATATTCTAATTCAACAAGCCGTGATAAAATATGAGAAACAATACCAATAATAATAGATACAACTTTGCAATCTAACATTTCTCAAAAGCTCTTCTTTTGACACTTGAAAGAGAGGAATTTTCAAGCGTACCACCATGTCTCTTTCTTGTTGTTGTCGATCTGCTGTGCCTTTGAACAAATAACACAACAGACGTGGCTTTCTCGGCGTGAAAAGTTAGGACACGAATCCTCTGGGTGTCTAATACCATGCCCAATTATAGTTGTTTTGGTCTAGTGAATATATCATGGGAATGATCCATTTCTGTTGTGTCGTTCTCCATTCTTGCACCCTACCTTTGCCATTCAGCAACATACATATTAATGGGGTCAAAAGATAAAAGTCCCCTGTAGGGTGTCTACTTCATTTGCACTTACAAGCAGATCAGAACTTTTTAAACACACAAACACACTGCTTAGTAATCACAACCAAAAATATAAGACGGGAGGGGGAGAAGAAAAGACAGATGGTTCTCCAAAGGAGTTGCTAACCTGAAAAAATAATATATTTCTACCTGTAGAACTGTATTTAGATAACGGCCTTCCCAGTGAGTGTGTGACTCTGGGAGGATTAAGGTTGTTATTCTCACTAGACTGAAGTCAAAGCAATCAGCGGAACAATTAGCGACAGAAGAAATGCCAGGTACAATGAAGCCATTTTCAGACCTGTAGCTTATTTGCTTTGGTCCCCACCAGGAACACGTTTTCTGCTGCACGTACGCATGGATTTGCTCATATTTCACACTATAAATTCTAAAGTAAATCATAATTTATCAACCAAAGCCACATGGCAGCGCTCATTTCCTTCATTGGTTCCAGAGAGCGTATTTTTTCGGGGTAAACTGACATGGAGCATCAGCCTCAGCTGTGTTCCTGGTTCATGGATCATTTGTTGTCATTCTTTGGTTCATATACTGATCTGTGGTATGAATGCTTAATTTAGACATCTGGAGAACACTGTGTTCCTCAATTTGAAGACGAGGATTGAGATTAAGATGAATCTTCAAATTCCTACACTTAAAACGATTTCAGATAAACAAAACTCTTCCTTAACTAGTAATTTATGGCATATTTAACCCGGGATGCACAATGCATTTACATTGGAAACAAAGCAAGAAGCTCTCCTCTCAACCAGGTATTGGTTCAATTGGTTTGCATGTTCTCATATGGACAATATAGATCCAACTGAAGAGGAAATTCCACCAGGGTTAGAAATACAAACCAATTGCTGCAAACCAAAAAACTACATCCACAGGTTAGTAGGCTGATCAAAGCAGCACTCAGTAGGTTTACATGCACAACTGCAATCAGACTGAAGTCTTACACTCAATTAGGCCCAAGATAAAATTTAATTGGACTATATTGTTGTCCCAGTATGCATGACTTAGTCAAAGAAACGATTTGTGAACCTGTGTCAGCATCTGACCAAAACTTTGTTTCTGAAGGAGACTTTCTATTGGTTGAGCTTTTGCATAACATAGTGAAACAAAGTGATGGGTTGCTAGAAAAAAAAAGTTTGCTGGTCCTTGTTCATCGTCCGTCCGTGTACTTAAGGATGTCCAACTTCTTCAGCTGCAACGTCATGAAGTCTGTCTCCTCATCTGTCCAAAAATGCACATTGTATTTAGCCTTAGGATTCTCCATGATACCGCTTTCGCTTTGCTTTCAACGTCTGGGTAACACACCTGTGGTGCGTAACCTCTGACCTTTGGAACAGAACACCTTGGATGACTGTCGTTCGACTGAGGCATTTACATGCTGTTATCAATCCCCAGATGCATTATCTAGGTGTGTTAGTCCAACTCCGAAAAAATTTACTTGGGACGATTTCAGTCGGACTAAAATGTTTAAATGATGTTTGAAAAAGTTTAATTAGTTTAATTAAAATTTTACTTTCAAAATAAATGCAAAACCACTGACTGTAAAAATATACATCTTCAAAGGCTATTTAGTCTGATATTTAGTGTTCAAATCTTGTTATTTTTTTCCACTGGGATGAGATAATCCCACTTGTTTCCAATGCAATTTCACTTGTCTCGGGAATTTTTCTGGGACCAAGTGTCCATATGTTGAAACAAGGCAGAATAAGGCAGATCAGCCCACTGGGATCAAGAAAATGACAATTGATTCAAGAAAAAGATGGAAACAAGTTAGCATTGGAAACAAGTGGGATTATCTTGTCCCACTGGCAGATTTTTCACTTTTTTTTAAGAAAAGCAAGATTCATCAAGATTTCAACATTGGATTTGCAGTGATAGCCAAATGAAGTGGGCTAATGTGTTTAATACCAGGGTTTGAGGCAACTGCTCTTACAGTAGTGGAGAAAGTGTGTGTGTAAGCGAACACACTCTGCTACGAGTGCGTGTGTGTGTGTTCATGCCAACAGGTCTGCGAGCCTCCCCTCTCTTTGAAGATTTAACATAATCCGGGTTGCCAGATTAGAGCAGATGTCAGAGGGCTGTGAGCTGTGGGTTGCCAGGTTGGGCTCCTGCTAAGTGAAGCCTGTGGGGGCCTGGACACTGATAGGCAGGGCAGATAACATGGCGGGTTAACGCTGGCAGAGAAGAGGGGAGGAGGATTTGGAAAGCCGCTGTTGACCTCCGCTGATGGGGTCAAGTTGTTCATTAAAGAAATGGTGGCATGTGCCTTTATCAGTCTCTTCCAGTCCTCTCCCCTGATCCCCTTTATCCGCCTATCCCTCTGTCTCTCTGGCTTTCATGTTGAAAAGGGGCCGCACACGCCGACACAAGACAACACACATAAAGAATGTTAACACGCACACACACAAAGACAGCAAACACACACACACGCACACACACACACAAACACACAAGCAGTTAACCCACACAATGACAGTTAGTGCACACAAAGAGCTTGGCTTGCTCCGTTGGTTCTCTGGTCTGCTGGGTATTTGCTCCAGTATATATTCACACACATGCTGTATATGCACAAGCACCAGACCCACACACACCTCAGTTAGACAACCTTGCCCAGAGCCGTAATCAAAGCATCAATGTAATTCAAACCCTCCCTTGCCCTCACATGTCTTGCAGTCACTTCAGCATGGCAGGTCTCTCTGCTGCAGAGGCAAGAGAGGGGACCGAAGAAAGGAGGGATGAAAGAAAAGGAGGATAAGAGGATAAAAGAATTCAAGAGAAGGACTTGTAGACAAGGAGGGTAGAAGGGAAACATGCAGTAAACTTCAGCACTCATGCAAGGTTTCCGCTCAGCCTGTGTAGGAACAGATCTGAACGTATAGTAGATGTAGTTACAGGAGCTTTTAAGCTAAGCAGGCCTTAAAAACCCCTCACAGGTCCTCCTATATCTCCTCTCATCACTGTCGTACCCCTCCCCACCTCTGCGGGAGCTGCATGAGCGAAAGCCCTCGGCCTTCTCAGGCAGCTCAAGTGCTTTTGGAGCTTTTTTAAAACTAAAAGAGCCAAAGTCCCTCCTACACGGGGGCGACGGGGTCACACATGCGACAGATCGTGTTGGAGTCAGAAAACACTCCACGGCTCGGCTGTTTTTAGCTGGCTTTGGGTCGGAAAACTGGTTCTTCAAGCGCGAGAACGCAACAAAGCCTAAAGGGCTCGCTTTAGCTCTCGCTCCTCTTGTGCTTGTGTTCTTTTAGAACAAAAGAGAAGCACAGGGCCTCCTACACATGCTGAGATCACATTATACATATGAAAAAAAATACTGTACATTTCCCTGCTTTCAGCTCCTTTGCAGCTGCTTTTTTGGGTTCAGAGTGTATTACTTTTCGCCTCAAACGGTGGGAAGAATAGCTGAGGAGTAGATTGTCATGGCTGGTGAGTGAGTGGTTAAGGTGATGGACTAGAGACCCACTGGGGTTCCAGTCCTGCCGACACTGAGGGTCTGTTTTCACTGTGATGTGGTGTGTCTAGCCTGGTGGAACAGCTCACCCTACAGACGGGAAGATTCCTGCTTAGCAGTTTGCATTGTGCCAAAGAAATCCCAACCAAGTGTGACTGAAACGCAGGTGAAACACCCCGCTAATAGCACGACAAAGATTAAAGAAGAAAACTCCGATACACATGAAGTGATGCATTTTACCGCATACTGACTTATGACAAGAAGGTCCCAGGTTCAATCCCGGCAGTCATGTGCCCTGCCCTTGAGCAAAACTGAACCACACATTGCTTACACAAAACATGTTACTAAGACAAAAGTGTAAGAAAGGTCAGACCCATGAAAACACCATGTGGGAATAAGGATAAGTGTAATCTCAGTAACATGTTGGAACACAAAGATTTTTACTATTAATAGACACCAGCCACAGCATGTAAACACCTTCATCGTGTATCCTGAAGTGTGATTTTACTGGCATTGATAGAGTCCAGTCACAGCATGTTCATCACATGTATTTAAATGAATTAAGTTGCCTTCATGCTTTTCTGTCAGTTTTCGGTCACTTCTGTTTGAATCTTCTTGAATCATGTAAACCAGATTATTAGGGGAGGTATTACTTTACAGAATTGTTTATTTTCACTATTTTAATAAAAGCAGTATTGACAATAGTTGCATTATTGTGTGCATGTGAATGTAGTATGTCTAAATTGGTGTCAGCAAAATGACGAAAGTGTAAAATATGTTTCAAGGCACAGGGAACTGTCCATCGGTTTGTGGTGCTGAATTCTGGTGTCTGTGGTTTTGAGCTGCTCCCTTTAATTTTTCTATTGCAGTGCCTCTCTGCAAGTCATTTGCAGATGAAATGGCAAATTACTTATTCTCAAACACCTCCTTGAATTCACACTTCTGAAATAAAGCCGCATTGTTACCTCGACTCGCTGTCGCTAGTTTCTGTCTCGCAGTCACACAAACACACACAGCCTGGCGCACACAGAATTAACATTCATTTCTTCCTAGAGTTACTACATGACTGTACACACAAACTGATCCCAAGAAGTAGTTGAAAACGTACATAGGTGTTTCTGCACATTCTTATATGTACAGTATAAATAGGCTGATTGTGTGTGTGTGTTAGTGTGTATGCCTTCAATGTGAGACCAGACTATTCTCTCTCTCATTTTCTCTGAAAATGATTCTTTGTACTTATTTCTCTCTCTCTCTCTCTCTCTCTCTCTGTGTATGTGTGTGTGTGTGTGTGTGTGTGTATATATATATGTGTATGTGGGAGGAGTGGTAAGGTACTATACATGACTATCCAACCAGCCATTTTTCACATTCTCTCTCCCTCTCTGTGAATGTGCTTTTCCAGTGCTTCTTAAAATGGGGAGACTGGCAAAAGTGGGACAAGCACTGAATGGCTGAATCACACCTCCTCCATCTGTGCAACATGTGTGTTGCACATACATTGCACACACATGTTTGTGCACTTGAATGTCTAGGTTAGGCTAGATGAGCCCAAATCAGTGGATCAGTAATGGACAGTTATGCAATATAATCTAGGCTAATAAAGTATGGTTTGCCTCAAGGGCTGAGGATGAGGATTGCTTTGAAAAATGTAATAACACACCTTTGTACACACTTCAGCATGCACACACAACCTGAGCAACCCCCCTCCTACTCCTTCATCAGCAGTGTGAGGCATACACACATCCGAAGACTTGTGCGTGTATTATGCTAGCCTTAACGGCCTCAAGATATCACTGTCATTTACTGGCATCATGAGTCCAAATGTGATTGAAAAACCTTGCCAAAATGCAAATTGCACTGCAATCCTGAGCAATGTAAGGTTTTGCCAGTGTAAAACCTTGGAGGAAATTTTGACCATATACCATATGGCAATATTTGCTTTAATTTTAATACACCACTAATATAAATTAAACAGTGCAGATACACCATATGTAAGAAAATACTACAAAGTAATTTAAGTAAATAAAGTTAACTGAGGTCAGGCCAGTGGGGGTTTTGGAAGCTAGTAACTGTAGTTTTGGACTGATGTTGCCAAGTATGAATATTTAGTGCCCACAACTTTATTCTTGTCTCAGGATATCACTGCGCTTAACATGCTCTGTGCTTTTATTTTTCTACATTTTGACACACACACACACACACACACACACACACACACACACACACACACACAAAAAAGGATGGAAACCTCAGCACATGCGCCCATAAACACTCGCATACACACACGGTGGGCCAGAGCTCGGATGCCTCGCCAAATGCCTCATCTGTGATGCCAATGATTTTAACACATGCAGTTCAAACACACATTGTGCTAGCTCAGGCAAAAACACAACGTGCCCCTTCACATGAGATTCACACTCCTGTCTAACACATTTGATCAACCTTTCTGGTTTGCAGCCGCGCTATAAACAGCTGGAATGACAACAATAAGAGCATCGGCGTGCCAGCAGTCGTCCCATACAAACAAACAACCACCTGCTGCAGTAAGTAATGCATCCCTTTGACCATCGAGAAGATACGACTCTTAAAAAACACATATTTAATTTAAATAGCTGTCAGTTCTGTAGAGATTACCTTGGACTGTAGTAATATTGGTGAAAAATTACTCATTACATAAATAAGCATGGTATGAATAATCAACTGCTATGTGGTCTCACTAATTCACTCTTATAACCTTCATCAGCACAGTCATTGACAAATTTGCAAAGATGAAATCCAGAAAAATGAATGTGAAGTGTTGGTGCAACATGATAGTTCTGGCAAAAGGATATTTATGTTGTTGTTGTGATACTAAATGACTAAGTGTGAATCTGTAAATAAAAAGCCTTCACCAAAATAACACTCATCTTGTTTTAACAGCTCACTGCATTTAGTTCAGAATTTTTACTGCAATTTTGCTATTCTCCTAAGTAAATATTTTTGCCCTTTAAGACTTAAGATCACAACTATACCTTGCACAAACATGCATGTAAAGCAAGCTCCACCCCTGTAGCACAAACAAACTGAGTGAATTCAGACAGTCATGTGCATTATTAAAGACATTTTTCTTTATTAAAGACTCCTGACTGGTATGGATGATATATCAGGCAGACAGGCACAATGATAAACAACTGGTTGGAGCATCAGACGAAGTCAATGTCAAAAACAAAAGGCATATTGACGAAAACGACACAGCTCTGTCTGGTGCCCTTCACATTATAAACTAAAAAGATTGGCTACAGAAGGCTTGTACTGTGCAGCCTAGCTTATCTCACCTCTCATCACAATATAGATGACATGCTACACTTACCATTCTGCAGACGGCCCAGATAAACACACACACACACACACGCGTGCACACACGCCTCAGCAGAGGACAGGGACGGCGAGCTGCTCCAGGTTTGTACAGGCAAACCTTCTGCGTCTCCAGCCCCAGTAGAGCTACGCAGTCCTTCACTGAGACACTAATAATGTTATGCTGCATGCAGACACACGCTGCATCCCGGACTCGATGTGCTGATGCTATTGCAAAAGGAGCAGCACAGACAGTGGGGGAAAAGGACAGGATTGTAAAACATGACAGAGAATTTAGACAAGTGTGAAGGTCAGAGAGAGGGGGAGAGGAAAAGCTCTGGGTGGAGGGGTGGGGGGGAGCTTACTGTAGCGCAATAAACTTCAGGAAACACAGGTGAGAGTTGAGATATCAAACACCAGGCTGTGCTCAGGATATAGATATGAGGGAGGACAGAGGGGTTTAACTTTCAGAAAAGTAGAATCAGTGAACAACAATAATACAATAACCAGGTAAACAGGTCCTCCCCCACACATGGTGCCATGCTCCGGCTAATCATTTAAAATGATCCAATGTTTGTGTGCAGAGTATGGTATTTGTCTGTGGAATCCTTTGTGTGATGTCACATCATATCTTCGACATCACTGATTGAATTTTGACTGAACATGTGAGAATGATGTCTGCAACAAGCTGTATGTCAATCTGACTTGTTGGGGGCCTTTCAAAGCTAGAAATTTAGAAACCTTTAACCCAATCCTGAAATTCCATCACATGGGGAACAATGACAAGTTTGCAGATGACACTGCATTGATTGGTCCACATACCTAGTGTCATAATACAGAGCCAAAAACATGGAGTGGACCATAAAAAGCTGTGGAGATGGTCACGGACTTCAGAAGGAAGCCCACCCCACCCCCTCCCTTGGAAATACAAGGCACCACAGTTAGCAGAGTTCCCACAAATTCCTAGGAACCATCATCCAACAGGACAGACTTAATTAAATTTATGAACTATAAATCTGTGCGCAGAAAAATCTTTTAATCTCACCTAATTGATCTCTGAATTATGGTGCAGGTGTTTTATGCTTTATTGAAAGCCTAACTGAACTAGATGAGTGCACTCAGTAGAGTGCAGATGTCCACCAGATGTGTGTGGGGACACAATGTCTTTATAAAGTGGATAATTGTTATTGTTTTGTACCACACTTGTTGTACAGAGGGTGAGAGGGGTTTTCCAAGATGGCTTTGCTCTTTTCCCTCATCCAAAGACCTGAGAAGATTAGGCAAATTAGTCTGGTCATGTATGAAACAGTAACGGCTGTTTTACACTTCATTTTTTACAGTCGTAAAGCATCAGGCTATTTCACCTATTTTAACCCCTGCTTGTTAACAGATCCTATCAACCTCTGACACTTTTTACAGTGTTGTTCTCCTGTGTGTCTGCTCTGTGTTCTGTTGACTTTCTTCATCAGCAGTGTGTTTTAGAAACTTGCCCAGAAAATGCAGTGCACATCCTGGATTTTTAAGGATAAAGCAGCAGTGGTCGAGCAAGCTAGACGATGAATGGAGTGAGGGAGCCGAGATAGTGAGAACAAACATTTTTCAAAGTTTGTGAACCACTGCAACCACGAGAGGTTCTTCCTCATACAGACAAAAAATTTTAGGCTGATAGGGCCAGTGGTATGTGAGACAAACCACTGTGTGTGTGTCTGCAAACAGACACACACAGATCACAAACACACAGACACATGTGACCAAACACATAATCTCCTGGCGGTGATAATAATAGTAAACTTGAGGCTAATCAGGAGTGTGGTCAATGCCAACTACTGCATCAACTTTCAGCTTAACCACTGCGGTTTCAAATCTGAGCAGAGAGCTGTCACCTCTGGTTTGTTTAGCAAACTGCTGCCCTGGGCAGGGTGTTTGGGTACATTCAGTGGGGCATGATAATATTTATTTAGGCCTGGCATTGCCTGTTCACTCACTCACACACGTAGTAGCTCAGGGGTGAGCATGACAGGCTTTGACGATGGAGTGTCCAAGTTAGCCTCTCTCAGCTCAAACCTGTTACTGGGCTGGTGGCTCTAAACTAGTGTTGAATGGAATAAGGCATTTTTCCTCTGTTGATGATATTCATTTGATACACTGGATACAATACTTAAATTGTGCTTCACTGCCATATCCACCATCCCACTGACAAATACAATTATAAACAGTAGAAGCCACTGAGAAAGAGTGTGAGTTCACACCGAACTGAGACTATTACTCCTGCTGATTTCTGAAAGATGCTGCACGATTCTTGAATCGCATTTAGAGAGCATTAAATATATATAGCACATGATGTGCGTCAGCAGAACTGACACCTCAAGTAGATGAAGTGTCAAAAGGGTGTCGAAAGGAAATGGCGCAGCCTCGGTGAGACACCTGGCATCCTGCAGGGTCTCATACAGCGTGACATTAAACCCTGCTCGCATGAACCAAGTGAAACCAATGTATGTGAATTCCATGAAGCACTGTACCTTTAAGGAAAATACTTGACAGTTTTATAATTTTATAATTTTATTTTAAAATTATGATATCACAAGCATGCACACATGGGCATCTGCTCTTACGAGTGTTTAAAAACAGTAAAGACTTAATTTTTAGAACAACTAAACATCAATTAACAACTCAAGGTTGCCAACTCTAAGCTAGGAAATACAACGTTTCAACATCAACATCTGGATTTGGACAGAGGTTCCAGTAGCAGGGTGGACTGACAGATTGAGGTTTATATCAGAACCTCTGCGGACGTAAAAAACACTTGAGCAATAAATGTCAGACAGAAGCTCGCCCGTTTACTAGGAGCTATAGGCATGCCAAGGGTGCGTCAGTAGCTGGCATGGAAATATTTCTGTGGAAATAGGAGTCAAGAGAAGGAAACAATCCAAAGTTATCCGCTCTGTAAAATTGGGTCAATGCACCGTCAGAAAGGAACTGTGATCTTTGACAAGGCCAGTCACCGAGATCAAGTATGACAGAAAAAAACCTTGGTAAGCATGGATGAGTGTGTTGAATAAACAAACAGGGTGTGCAGACAGATTTTATCTACTGTGCACAAGAATGGAAATCTTTTTCTTCTTCTGACAGACAAAAACTTTGTGACTTAGCAGTAGCATTTTGTAATTCAGACCTTAGTCAATCTAGTTCTTACTCTGTATACTCCATTAAACTCTATGCAGTTTTTTCTCTCATATTCTCCTTTGGTCCAGTTCTCTGTTTGACTGTCAACTTTTTCTTGCATTTCATTGTTTGATTACATTACATTGCTTTTATTTTGCAGCCAACCCCAAACAAACCTGTCATGGCTGCACAGAATAGAGATAAACTGAATTTGACCTGGCCTCTTAGTAACCCCTCAGTCAAACAGCTGTCACAGAGAATACGCTCAGTGGGAGAAAACTTTTTCACTACAGGAACTTTTCAATTCAACAGGGACCTTAAGAAGCCTCTTTGAGGGGCTACAGTCAAAAACTCCCAGTTCCCAGTTCCTCTACTCGAGCTCAATAGAGTAACACGAATACGCCACTGTTACACAGAATTAGGCCTTGTGTCTTCATGCCTCCTGGGAATAGCAGTCACTGAACCATCATGGCAGAACATGACAGTGATGGGGAGAGAGGGGTTGGAGTGAGAGGCTGTAGAAAGAGTCAGGAGGAATTTAAGACAGCGACAGAAAGATAGCGAACGAGAAGAAAGAAAGCTTTGAGCAAGGTACTGAAACAAAGAGCATCTCATAATTATCTGCAGTTCTAGTGTTTTTTTTTCCTCTTTTTGCTCTGGTTCTTATCAAACTATCTTCCACAGGCAAGACCTCAAAATGACAGAAAAACTACCAGCTTTCCTACAAAGTGCAACATAAGAGACAAACGCAAAAGCCCTCCACATCAACTCTGCTCTATTTGAATATGGCTGTAATATAGTAACCACCACTATGCAAGAGGTTGAGCTTTGCATGGCAAAAGGCATTGGGGACTTTAATAAACCTTGTTACTGCATCTGTTGCAACAGCACGAGCTAAAATATTTTCTCATTCAGACACATAGTGCGGTACTCAAAGCAGCCAATCCACCAGATGTTCATAGTATAATCTGCATAACCCAAAATAGCAGATTCATGTTACATATATACAATGGGACCGAAGCTTGCAAGACTCAGATTGAGCAGAACAGGCGTATAGTCATACACAAAAAATGCTGGTGAAGCTACAAATGCCATGGCATGAATGATGCATGCCAAGAAAAAAGTCCTAACTCAAACACATTTTAACCACAAACCAGTTATCCCACATGCATGCATTACAAATCCCAAACCTGTTATTACATGACAGTATATTAGCAAATTGTGGACTAAAAGTGCACAGATAAGAAGGTAAAATGTGATGTAATATCATCTAATGTAAACAGATGATCACAGTGTCGTCTCTAAGCGGCTACTAATCTGCAAGGCAAGCTGCACATGAGAGGGTGAGCTACCCTGTAGTGATAGGGGGAGAGTGTGTGTGTGTGTGTGTTAATCTGCCAGGGGTATATAGGGTTCATAGTAGGCCATCTGTGGCTCTGGAACAGAACTGGAGAAAAAGTAGTGAGATTTGTGTTGACACTATATTTATGTGTATGATAATGTTTGTTCGAATCAGTGCGTGATAGTTTAGTGCGTGCAGCTCTTAGTCAAGCTGTTCACACTTGCAGGGTGAGTGTATGTGTGTGTGTGTGTGTGTGCATGTGCTCATTGACGCTTGCATGTTCATCTATCCATCTGTGTGAGTGGACACACTGCTGACAAAGCAGCCTTCGTCTAGCCAGCAGCAGTGTTGTGTTAAAAAGAGACATGAAGCAATATTCCAGTCTGCCACAGCTGAAACGTAAAGAGGACCACAGCTATTTTAAAGGAGAATTAAACGATACACCATCCTACTTCTGACTTTAAAAATGGCTTTCCTGCCAGTGAATTTATAAGACTGCGAGGGTGTCTGTGAGTGTTTTTCTTTCCATTATTAAAACACATCAGTGTTGACAAGGTTAAAGGGATTTAGTTATGAAAACGGTAAATGTTCAGCATCTCTGGAAAATACAGACTTCTGGTAGGCGTTAAGCTTTACCATCTGATAAATCACTTAGACTAAGCATTGGATCATTAACCATAAATGCTGTTTAGCTGAAAGTTTGCTGGAGCGGGTGCTATTTGAAATCATTCTTAATTGCAGAGCACTCAGAGAAATATCACAGGTGTACAATTTGGGGGGAACAAAAAACAAAAACATACACACACACAAAAAAACACCATGAAATAGCTCATACTGAAGTGATGGATCATTTAAGACATTTTAAAGCATGCATTAAATCAAGTACCTTTGAGTTTCAAGCTTTAAAAAGGACATCTCCCCCACTTTGAAATTTTCACCAATTTATAAAACACTCCACAGCCGTACATTGAAGCATACTTCCAACGTGCCTGAATAATATTTCACCTCATAAATAAAAAAAAGCCTGATTTATGAGTCATTTGAGGACACAAAATATGAGCTAAAGTACTTTCCACTGTGTGAATCACATTAAAAACCTTGGAGAAGCTCGCTGATGTAGGCAGCAGGGCACCAACAGTTGGTACTTTCTGCAGAAGTGGGAATGGAGACGCCTGCCTCACGACGACGGACGTCCTGCATGAGAGGACGTCTACATACATGAACAGAAATGTCAAAAATGCATAATTTCTGGGAGAGACTTTTCCTACTTGTTCCCTTCTACAATTTGGGAGCAGGAATCTGATTGCTGACCTTCGTCTGAATTCTCAGGCTAGATCTATTAATAGCCCAGACACCAGCGAGCACAAGACTCCTACGTCAGCTGGCGGACCTCCTTCAGCAGGCTTAGCCTGGATCTAGCTGGACTAGGTGCTAGATTAGGAGGGTAAAAAAAATGCTCCTGTCACTTTCTTCACTCCTTGTAGCATCAACCTAATGGTGCATATGTTGTTGCTTCTTAATAAGATGAAAGTTGCATTAAACAAAACAAGGTCCAGACTTAAGTGAGACCACTGCATATGAATCTGAAAAAATGCACATAGGATTTTCGACAATATGTTTTAGCAGGGTCATTCTTAGGAAAAATCCAGTAGTTTCAGTCACATTCTAAGATATCTATATCTGTAATTCCATTGAGATCAAATCTGTGTCTTTCTTAAGCAGAATGGTATGCTTACAACATGACAATGCACAAGCCTTCGACGTTGCCCTCTCATGGTAATGCTGCAGAGAGAGGGGCACCCCCTTTTGGCGCGGAGCCTGGGGAAAAATGGGCAGCAATGTGAAATAGAGACACTGCTATGCCATAACCAGACTGCTCATTCAGAGCGGGGAAAGTGGGCTTTTGTTTCCACAAACACAGAAAAACTTCACAGTAGTGCTGCCAGAAAGGTCTTCTGGGAAGACTGGTGCACGAAGGCTCCAACACTAACAGAAGCTCGCTGTAAATCAGTTAAACTTTCCTAGCAATCCAGCAAAAGATTAACAGCATCTTGAGCCAGACTTCTGAGATTTGTCTCTGGACAGGCCAAACTCCCCTAATGCTATAAAATCTGTCTCCCTGTGTCTATTATGACAGGAATTATAACAGCTTCAGCTTGTTGTTTTTTTTTTATTTTGGTGATGTGTTACTGTGAATTTTAAAGCGCTGTGGGGCTGACACACATTGTTTTGCGATGTTACGCAATGCCAAGATCTCTTTCTCCAGGCCCACTCCTGCTGTATATTTTCCCAGTGAGAACAATGTCATAGTCATTGTGGCTGAGTAAAAAAGGCCACAACTGTCATTTTAGATAAACACGGTGTTAGAGCTGTATCTTATTGTCCTCCTACAAGATTTATTGCCATTGTCTTGAAAAGAAAATGGGCAAAAACGACACTGATTAGTAGTTAACTGTGACAGTGGTTTAGCCACAGATACACAAGTTGGCAAAACTCTTGGCCACTTCACAACCAAAAAATAATCATAGTCACACTCCAGTTTAAATACTCAAATGACAAGTTGCACTGTGTCCCTAGACTTTTACAAGGTCAGATATTTCAAGCATCAACATGTTTTTTTTTTTTTTTTGTACTGTAATTTGATCCCATAGACCATCACAGGTTATAGACAGATCCTCCAGGGCACTCTTAAAATATGTCACATTCCTAGGTAATATAAATATTGCAGACAGGCGGCACAAGAGGGCGGGTGCCAGTCTGCCGCGCCTGTGGCAGCGGTGTAACAGGTGGAGTGTAACAGCAAGGACAAGAGGACGGCAGGGCAGGGTCTCTGCAGTAAGACACTATCCTGTGGTGGGACGCAGGAGCAGGAGCCTGAGGGGCTTTTCAAACCCTTTAAATTGTGACTGTTGGTATGGACGAGAGGGAAACCAACACAGCAGGGACTTTGTGTGTGTGTGGATGAACAGAAACTCACCCAAAATCACACAGCTTGTCTTTATTTCTGCAGTAACGATGAGTATCACATTCAGCAAGGGTCCAAAATTAACACCCACAATGCACCAAATGCTGCTAAAAATCTTTAGCGGATTGATCTGCTGCCTGTTATGCTGAGTCCATACAAAGCAGCAAGGCCTCAAGCAGCATTACAAATGGTAGGGTGACATAAAGTGCCTATGAGAAATGTATATTAAGTATTTTGGACAGTCTAAGTTATTCTTGGCAGGTTTATCAAGCCTTGGCAGGTGAGCAAAAGAGTTAATTTCGGGCACTGCGTTCAACAAAGCAGGGCAGGGACCGTCAGATTAGAGTGTTGTTCAGTAGCAAGTCAGGCGCACTGCAAATGTTTCCCAATTTCTTTTAGCTTCCCCGCTGGCAAAATGCAAGTCTGACTTGTGGTTTCTTTCCTTGGCATCTCAAGGAAATTGACAGTTCCAGGTCAACATATCTTCCAGTTGAACAAAGCCTTTTCAAAGAAGCGAACATTTGAGTGCAGGCACATACACACACTGACGTTAACTAGCGGTGGGTATCCCTGAGGGAAATATCGGCGTTTTCTGATAATACGTACAAGACTTACTCAGGTGGCGTTCTCATCTCCTCAAAAGCAGTTCAGCAAAATGAGTGTTACTAAAGTCAGATAATCCTGTATTCCCCAGAGTGATATCACCAACTGATGAATGTGTTAGAGAGAGTCGAGGTGGATAACAGGAAGTTCACCTGTTTGTTTTTCAATGTGAATAATTCTAGTAGGGCAGATCTCTCTTTGTAGTGTGAATAGAGTGACTGCTAAGGCGGGAACTTTTCCCAAAGTTCCTGGTGGAAAATATTTTCACCCGGTAGAATTAAAGGAGCTTAGATCAGTGCATTTGGAAATCATCTGCCACTTTCTCAGGGCATTCACACACAGACACACATGAAAATGCAATATAGCATTGGGTTTCAAAGTAACCCGAGCAGACAGACTACAGCAAAGACACAAACTCTCTCTCCATATAAATACGCATGAATTAACAAAACAATAAGCCATCTTGGGTCTACAGTAAAGCTCATTTGAATCCGACAGGTGGAGATGCAGAATAACATATGTGAGCTATTTGGGGGCCTGTGAGTATGCAGCTGGAAAGATTCAGCCTCAGGCAAACATCACATTGGATTTGGAGGACTCCTGATATCGGAGGCATGTGATTTCATTAATTCAGCTGACTTCTGACTATTAAAAAGAATAAACCCCCCGTCAACAATGAGGATGATCTAGTGCAGTACTTATTTTGAACTGAACAAAATGTTTTTGGCTCTCCAGCCTCCAGTGTCTCTTCAGTGTCCGTCTTGAAATGGGCTAGATACTGCTTAAAAATATCCTCTCTGTTGAGAGCGACCCCGTTCTTTTTAATAGACATCTGATGGAAGGATAACTGGTCTGAGCGCAGCGGCCCACCTACAAACCCTGTTTTCTGTGCCATCGTCAAAAGCACTGCTGCAACAACAAAGAAACCCCGGAGGACACTCAGAAGAAGGTTCACAAAAGCACCGCTGCCAGCGTGCATCACCCCATAAAAGGTTGCCAATGGCAACCTGTTAATCTGCTAAAGCTACCGGATGTTTTTCCAGTCCCCTTCCAATGACCAGGTCTCTAAAAAGGGACTGGAAGAGGTTTACCAACAGTAAAAATAAGGAAGTCATTAGCTGCTTATGGTGCTAAAATACTAAGGGGAGCTCCATAAAACAGTAAGTAATGGGTGTCCGTGCTCTGTGTCCGCTTAACCTTTGAAGATCACTTGTACACAAACACACACACACCATCAGATACTCACCTGTAATTAAAAATATCTCACACAGAGCGCAAGTAAATGAGGATTTTGTGTGCTGGCAAGCTAAATGTGTCCAGTCTGTGTGTGTGTGTGTGTGTGTGTGTGTGTGTGTGTGTGTGTGTGTGTGTGTGTGTGTGTGTGTGTGTGTGTGTGTGTGTGTGTGTGTGTGTGTGTGTGAGAGTGATGTTTGCATCTGTGTGCGCTCAGTCGGCCTCTGCCATCCTCCCTGTGGTCCAGGATGTC